>JARACY010002512.1:0-41989 GCA_029255725.1 Scrobipalpa atriplicella
CGTGCAGTTCAAAAAATTCCAATAATAAAGCTGTTGAACCCTAAAAGTGCCTAAAACTGTTTAATAGCTGTTCTTTAGTCGAAATAAATACTTACAATAAACATTTCACGCGCTGTGTCCAGAGTTTACAACTGTCGTATATTACGCTTTTTCTACTTTTATGGTGCCCCTGAATGGTCTCAGTCCGTCAATCACAGTACGGACTGTAGGCTGCTCAATGCACTCCTTAATTTGTTTTGGTTATACTCATTGTAGCATTGTGAGGCAAATATATTGTTTTGATTCGGGTTTTTGTTTCCAAATCGACGGGGGATCGTGCACCCAACGCTCGCGCATAGAAAGTACACAAAATATTTGTTTTCTTCAAATGTTTATCCTTACACATCTTGGATATTTATGCTTAGTCAGAGTTCGAAGTCTCTAGTTTTGGCAGTACAAAAGAGTCTGTTTTGATTGTCTATGTTTTTTTAGTTCGATTCGATGTTATAATTTTCCCAACTTGTTGACCGATGTCACACAAGTTTTATTGTAAAGGAAGAGCCTCGTAGTTAAACTTTTATTGCCCTCCTATATTTACGTGAAATCAGATTGTTATAAAAGGTTCTATTGAAAAAGTTGAATGAGTTTAACTTGTATCATCATCACAGCGCAGTAAAAAGATTTTCTATTTGAATGCAGTATGATATCTGCAACGGCTTCCTTGCATAAGTATCCAGGAATATTGCTGAAACCTGAAAATAATTTTGTACCTACTCATTTATTTTTGTACCTACTTATTTCTATTTTCCTGTAATATTTTTATTTCAAGGAAACCGATTGTTCCAACTATTATTACATACTTACTGCCGATTGTTCCGATTGTTCCAACTATTATAACTTATTTAAATTAAAATGAATGGCGCTGAAGATGTGTGGATCTACAAGAGTCTACACATCTTTTGAGTTTTTATGTTAGCTAAGTAGTTGAAAGTTCTACGTAATACAAATCTTTATTTATTTTGGTCACAACCAACTCGTAAAGTGTTGATTTTGTGAATAACATCATAAAACGCATCGTTTATGGCTCTACATAGAACCACCGAGATCGATCGACGACCGATTTCACTTAAACTAGTCGTAAATCTTTTGTTGTTGCTTCAACGGAATAAAAGCTACATTAAATTGATTTTTTTTAAATAAAAGACACCATTGTGGAATAGTTCCTTAAATATAAAATAATAATAAAAGAGGATAGCTCAAGTTGAATCACCTTACAACGTAAAATTATATTTCAATCATATCACAGCTCAGAGCAATTTCTGAGCTCAAAGCTCTAAGCTCACAGCTCTAAGCTCTAAGCAGTCTATAATTAAGTGAGCAATTTCTATGAAATAATTTGATAGAGTTTAAGATATTACGTACGTCATTATGATGCCTCTTTTAGAAATTACAACGAATCGTAATCATATAAATTCAATTATTAATTATACTTAGGTAGAGTCTTGTGTTGTAACTTGTAAAAAACATAAAACTAAAGTGTCGCCTAATCGAAGAAAGTTAACATACCGCGACCTTACCGTCTTAAACTTGTCTTAAAGAAGCCATACAGTGGCCCAAAGTGGTCCTAATGCTGCGCCTCATTGTCTGCACGATATTGTGCGCTGGTGACATTGTACTTCCATAAGAACAACGCGCAGCGCGCAGCGGGTGTGAGGCTGAATGGAGCAAGCGTTTGCCAAGTGCAAGCTTCTCGGAATAAGAAAGTCTGATTTTGAATTTAGAACGTGATTGATTATGAACGGATGCGAGCGCGCGAATAGAATCCTTTTACGACATCCTTAGCACATCCTTAGCTGTTTTTCTAAATGCTAGGTCAAACATTTACGGGCATGGCAAATAGGAAGCGGTGCGGCGCGGGCGAGGCGGAGGCGCGTCAACTTTGTATGTTATTTACGTCTGCGCAGCGCAGCTTGATTTGAAGTTTCTATACAAAAACGACGCATCGGCGACGCTACGGCGCCGCACCACTTCCTATTTGCCATGCCCCTTACATGTCTTTTACTAAAATTTACTGTTCTGAATGATAGGTAGGTAAATAAGCGAAACCAGCTAATTAAAAACAACTTTAATGGGCAAAATATTTGCTTAATACCCGCATAATTATCTATCCACTTCGTATAATTTATGTTCTGGATAATGTGGATCAGCAGTTAATTTCCAAGCACCCAATTATAGAATATCTTGGGAAAATGCCCGGTGTGGTATGGGCATTGGCCAGTGGGCACGTAGTAAATCAAACGCGAAATAAAACACGATAAAACCCACCTATCTACTGTTTTATAGGGAAACATTAATTTTTTTAATGTCTCATAGATCGTAAAGTGGAATGGACTGGGTTGGCAGTGGCAGTAGAAGCTGGCGTTATGCGTTTCTCGCGTTATCGGTGGTTTCTGGCTGGTGGCAGTTTCAATTATACCTCGATGTAGATAATTATTGTTGGATTTATTTTATTGCCACTAATGGCTTCTTTAAGACAAGTTTAAGACGGTAAGGTCGCGGTATGTTAACTTTCTTCGATTAGGCGACACTTTAGTTTTATGTTTTTTACAAGTTACAACACAAGACTCTACCTAAGTATAATTAATAATTGAATTTATATGATTACGATTCGTTGTAATTTCTAAAAGAGGCATCATAATGACGTACGTAATATCTTAAACTCTATCAAATTATTTCATAGAAATTGCTCACTTAATTATAGACTGCTTAGAGCTTAGAGCTGTGAGCTTAGAGCTTTGAGCTCAGAAATTGCTCTGAGCTGTGATATGATTGAAATATAATTTTACGTTGTAAGGTGATTCAACTTGAGCTATCCTCTTTTATTATTATTTTATATTTAAGGAACTATTCCACAATGGTGTCTTTTATTTAAAAAAAATCAATTTAATGTAGCTTTTATTCCGTTGAAGCAACAACAAAAGATTTACGACTAGTTTAAGTGAAATCGGTCGTCGATCGATCTCGGTGGTTCTATGTAGAGCCATAAACGATGCGTTTTATGATGTTATTCACAAAATCAACACTTTACGAGTTGGTTGTGACCAAAATAAATAAAGATTTGTATTACGTAGAACTTTCAACTACTTAGCTAACATAAAAACTCAAAAGATGTGTAGACTCTTGTAGATCCACACATCTTCAGCGCCATTCATTTTAATTTAAATAAGTTATAATAGTTGGAACAATCGGAACAATCGGCAGTAAGTATGTAATAATAGTTGGAACAATCGGTTTCCTTGAAATAAAAATATTACAGGAAAATAGAAATAAGTAGGTACAAAAATAAATGAGTAGGTACAAAATTATTTTCAGGTTTCAGCAATATTCCTGGATACTTATGCAAGGAAGCCGTTGCAGATATCATACTGCATTCAAATAGAAAATCTTTTTACTGCGCTGTGATGATGATACAAGTTAAACTCATTCAACTTTTTCAATAGAACCTTTTATAACAATCTGATTTCACGTAAATATAGGAGGGCAATAAAAGTTTAACTACGAGGCTCTTCCTTTACAATAAAACTTGTGTGACATCGGTCAACAAGTTGGGAAAATTATAACATCGAATCGAACTAAAAAAACATAGACAATCAAAACAGACTCTTTTGTACTGCCAAAACTAGAGACTTCGAACTCTGACTAAGCATAAATATCCAAGATGTGTAAGGATAAACATTTGAAGAAAACAAATATTTTGTGTACTTTCTATGCGCGAGCGTTGGGTGCACGATCCCCCGTCGATTTGGAAACAAAAACCCGAATCAAAACAATATATTTGCCTCACAATGCTACAATGAGTATAACCAAAACAAATTAAGGAGTGCATTGAGCAGCCTACAGTCCGTACTGTGATTGACGGACTGAGACCATTCAGGGGCACCATAAAAGTAGAAAAAGCGTAATATACGACAGTTGTAAACTCTGGACACAGCGCGTGAAATGTTTATTGTAAGTATTTATTTCGACTAAAGAACAGCTATTAAACAGTTTTAGGCACTTTTAGGGTTCAACAGCTTTATTATTGGAATTTTTTGAACTGCACACAGACTGCACACTGCACAAGAACATTAATTATTTAACAAAGAAAACCCGATGTTTTAAAATTGTATTAAATCTGTGCATTCTATTATACTTACATACATACATACATGCATACTATCACGCCTGTATCCCAAATGGGGTAGGCAGAGCGTCAACGAAACAAAGGTCGTTCCGCCACGTCTGACAAGTTTTAAGGGTTGTTTAAGATGAATCTTTAGGTAAGTATATTGCTGTAGTGACAGGTTGTCAGACTATCGCCTAAATTACAATATTAAACCCTCGAATCCCTTAGCTGGTTTTTACAGCATGCCCGGGAGGAGATGCAGTTGGCAGATTCTATTTTTTTTAATCGCTCTCAGTCCAGCATGGAAGCACTTGTACTTGTTTATATTAAAGTGAAATTTAACGATAATTTTCTTTTTATCCGGGCTGTCTTTACCACTTTCTCAATACTAAAATTAAATTTTAGGTATATTTATAGCAAAGTAATCTACAACTAATAAATTTGAAAATCACACTAGTTAATCTATGGCATCACATATTTTTCGAATCTAAAACAAAAGTAGAGACCATGAAAGCACCTTTCAGAACTCGCTTAGCCGATCGACACTCATTGTAAGGTAGCAGAAAAGTGGTCTACATTGGGGCTAGCAGTTTTTGTATAAGAAGTTTTAGTTCAAGAAGACACCGTACAAAAAAAAGCCCGCGTGGTGTCCGTTCGTTACACAGCAGAGACAATAGCAGCTTTGTCACACAAATTGCAATCTAAAACATTGTAAAAGGTTATTTATGGGGAACTTAAATTTTATTTATGGCTCGAAAGTGTCGCTTAAAGAGTTGAATATCGATTGTTTTATAAGTAAGTATGTACTTCCTCCACACGTTGTTAAACTTTCTTCATAATGCATTGATATTTAAGCAGATCAATATTGAATAAAACAGATAGAATATTAGATCAGACTACCTAAGTAGGTATTTATAACTTAAAAACTGGCTCTCTGTCTTGCTATTTCAACCTTTCTCTACGAGAATAAGGTATTTTCACGTTCTAATACAATCCAATTTTCATTCTGTATTTTTAGTCACAATACAATATACCTATTGTTTTATTACTTGTACGTACTCGTAAGTTTAATATCTTACGAGTCGTAAGACAATAAAATAAAACAAACACACTTTTGCATTCATAAATAGGTACGCACGTTGTACCTATACATCGGTAGATCACGATCGATGACGTGTGGGATAAATGATAGCGGAATGTCTCAATTAGTTGCGCACACGCAGCGCTAATCACGATCTACAGCACTCGATTGACCGACCGATCGATCCACCGACCGATCCAACATAAATCACATTCCGATGCGAATGCGATCGCTCAATTTCGAAAAAGGAATAGGAGAGCAGTTATTAAGGGTAGGCTGGCTGTAATTATTTTCGAAGTTGGCAAGTTATCTTTTTTTTTTTTT
Organism: Scrobipalpa atriplicella; assembly: GCA_029255725.1. Classification (NCBI taxonomy): domain Eukaryota; kingdom Metazoa; phylum Arthropoda; class Insecta; order Lepidoptera; family Gelechiidae; genus Scrobipalpa; species Scrobipalpa atriplicella. The sequence continues at coordinate 5,550 of JARACY010002512.1, forward strand.
AGTTGGTAAGCATTTATTTGTTTCAAATGGGTTCATAATTTATTTGACACATTTTATTTTGCAAAAGTTATTAAGTCAAATAAATATGACATTCTTTAGGTACTTATGTCGAGAAAATTGACCAACCAAAGAATGCAAGCTTTACTGAGATGTCATTAATAGTTGTTCTACAGACAATCTTATACCCAAAACCATTTGCCTGATGTAGTGTTCAAGCACCTGTTGGTTGTCCGCGTGACGTCATGACAGATATAGGAGCGTGTGACGTCACGACGCTCCCGCCCGGTTGTAGATGACTCGAGGACCCCTGCCGTGCAGACCTGACTGCTATGAGGGTCAGGGTATGAGGGTGGAGCGGATAATGAATTTAAGAAACTTCAAATTTTTACTAAGATAGGTCTTATTTTTTTTTTGTTTCACCATATAAAAATAAATTTTATGAAAAGATCGTAGACTTTCTCCGCTACGCCGTAGCTCCGTAGCAGCGTAGCACCGTAGCAAACCTGGATACCGTGTTTCCTTGTATTTTGACCATCTAATTGCGTTCTCCGATACCTTGATGATGGATACTTACATAATTATGAGTACATTATAGTCTCACCTGTATCCATTACAGGGTAGACAGCGCGTCAACGACCTTATAAAAGGGCGTTGTCTTCACGTTTGAATGATATTGAGAATCAAATTGAAAAAAAAAAACTTTGTGTATAGTGATAGATTGCCAGCCTTTCACCTAAATCGCAATCGGTAATGGATAATTAAAATATATGTAATGAACTCTGAAAGCTTACATTTTGCACCACTCACGAAGACTGTCGCGCGAGCATCGTATCCGCTTGCCAAAACAAAATATTCATATTAAATTATAACATATTCCTAGACAATGCCGAGTCAACACCTGCCCTTAAACAAAAAAAAAGAACATTGTTTATCATCATATCTAGGGGTTGATATCTTATTTTGACCCCACGGGGCGGGGTTCTTTAATTACATTATCGTTGATGGTTACAACCGTTACAAATACGAATAACAATAACTGTTATGTTAGATTTACTTCCATGCTGGACTGGGAGTGATAGAAAAACATAGAATGTGCCAGCTGCATCTCCTCCCGTGCATGCTGTAAAAGTCAGCTAAGGGAATCGAGGGTTTCAGTGTATTACAATTTAGGCGATGGGCTGACAACCTGTCACTATTAGCAATATACAGATCTATCTGGAATTACCCTCAAAACTTGTCAGACGTGGCAGAACGACCTTTGTTTAGGCCGTTTACGCTCTGCCTACCCCATTAGGGATAAAGGCGTGATTATATGTATGTATGTTATATTAGATTCTATGCTAGGTTATCGTTATAAGGTTATAGGTTATTTAAAGTAAAATGAAATTCACCGATAGAGTTCCTCTGTCTCTCTTTATCTCTTCGACATAATATGTGCCTAATTTCCTCTTTGCTAATTTCCCACAGGAAAAATGACTACCAACATCTGGAATGCAAGTTATCTGTCTGGTCACAACTTATTTATTTCTTTATTTACTGATTAGGTACGCTTACAGCAATGCACATTATAACATTAACAATTAGAACTTACTAATAATAAAAAAATATTGAATGTGCTTACCTATTGGGCGCTTTTCCACTAGACGGCACGTCAACGGCAACGGCGACGGCACGGTACGATCACGTGACAATATCTATGGGAATCGATGACATGCCGTGACGGTGCCGTGCCGGCAAGTGGAAAAGCGTGTCATATAATTTCATTGATTTTCATACATTATCTCACCTACGATATCGTCGACGGTATATATTGTCTATGCTCTGCCCTTATATGATGCACACAATAATGAGCTTACAAAACTCAAATACTCAAAAAATCATCCAGCACGTATAAAAATAAATGGTCGTCGTAAAAATGCGATTGGAAACTAAGTAACAACGTGTAATGAGCTTGTACACCATAACGAGATGACGCCTGCGAGCTGCTGGGTTCTGGGGTGACACAGTGTTGCCAGATGTGATACGGTACGGATAAATGCAGTTAACGTTAATAAAATAGCCTGTGTGTTATTTGAAGTTAAAAGTCAATTTGTATACCAAATAAAATCATCCAGATCCTTCCAGTTTTTTTAAAGTGAAGGGAGTGCCTTCACTTTCATTTGGAAAAAAATACATTTGTGTTTGTCGTTTTCACTAGAGATTATAACTGAGGAATAACTTAATCAAAGATTACATTCGTTTTCATCTAGTAAAAAATTTAAAGATATTTAATATCTACATAATTTGCGGGTATTTTACTTGGCAACACTGACGCAAAACTCGTATGAAATAATTCTTACAATGGGCTCGAGCGACTCCACGGGGCGCCTTTTATCACCACCACGACCTATACACCTAGATTCTACTAACTTAAACTCTATTTCCTTGCTCTTAAGGATGTTCAAAAGTTATTTTAGTAGAGTTGTTCGGACATAGACGTCTTTATTATACAAATACGCGTGTTTTGTTGGGAGCGCGTAGTTAGTTAACTGGGCATTTTTACTGCGACGCGTCTGACCATGGGATGGGGAGTTGTGCACGTTAAACTAAGTATGTTATAATTGCTTTGTTGAAACTCAAATCAAACAAATACAAAATATTTAAAATACAGGTGACATAAGGACAGGTGGAATAATAATATCTTTGAAGGACGTTTCAACTAGTTTGTATCAGTCATAGACGCGATCCCCTATCAAACTAAAATGTGCTACAACTCAATCTAATTATATAAATTCCTACGACAACCAAATCTCCAATCAGGCACTTTAGGCAGGTGCTTTTCATTCGTATTCGAAGCAATAATTTAAGATTTTAACTTATTTTAGACCACCATAAAACGTTATCAATACTTTAGTTGAAGCGTAGCGTAGAGTTGTTACAGAAAACAATCGGTAGTTTAGGAAAGATTTTAGTGGTAAGATGTGAGATACGGTTTATGTCCACCTCTAGGGTAGTTTTATTTTAGTAGGTCGTATTTCATGCGTGCGCGCAGGGCTACTGATTCTACTGATGTTGCTTGATTGCTCAAATGTTCAGATTTGCTACGTTCAAATCTATGCTACTTCTGCACACCAGCCTCAAGTCTTGCTTACTGATAACCACTCATTGATTACTGCGTAGAATAAGGCGCTAGATATTTTAGAAACTATCGATTTGACGAGCTGACAACCTGTCACTACAGCAATATACAGATCTATCCTAAACAAACCTCAAAACTTGTCAGAAATGGCGGAACGACCTTTGTTTGGGCTGTGGACGTTCTGCCTACCCCATTAGGGATAAAGGCGTGATTTGTATATGTATGTATTTTAGAAACTTTATCTTTAGCTTTTAGAGGTTTTTGATTAGCGCTACTTCTAGAAATATACATATGGAAATATTAATAAAATTAATCCCAATAATAAATTTGATTGTAGAATTTCATAAACTGTGTTTCTTTTACAGTCCTATTCATCGTCCAATTCTTGATATTCCGAATGCAATTAATGCTTCGCCTTTTTAAATGTGATTTTAACGCGTTTATGTTAATTTGATAATCTATTTGTGGTTAATTAGCGAAAATTAATTATGCGCAGTGACCATCAACTTCGCTCTCACATAATTAAATATTAGGCTCTTTGCACACTGGCTGGCGACTCACTGCTCTAAAATGACGACCCATCTCAATGTAAGTTGTATCTTATGCCTTTTTTGTAGTCTTACATATATATAAGTGACATGATAGCAGTCTATCTAAATAGAACACCTTATACATACATAAAATCACGCCTTTATCCCTAATGGGGTAGGCAGAGCAAAAACGACCAAAACAGGTTGTTCCGCCGCGTCTGACAAGTTTTGAGGGTTAATACAGATGTTGATTATTGCTATAGTGACAGGTTGTCAGCTCATCGCCTAAATTGCAATACACTGAAACCCTCGATTCCTTTGGCTGATTTCTACAGCATGCCCGGGAGGAGATGCAGCTGGCACATTCTATGTATTTCTATCACTCCCAGTCCAGCATGGAAGATCTACTATAGAACACCTTATCATGATAAAATTTCATCTCGTACGTAAGTACAGTTTCGATTCAGAAAATCTATGGAGTTGTAGCTAGTGAGCAAGGTGCTGTATTGAACTGTAGGTAGTAATATTAAAGCGGGCTACTGGAATATAGTCCTTGACACACGGTAATACAGGTCACCGTTCGCGTACTTGTTGCAACGGACACATAAACGTCAAAAATTAAAGCTGTGTCCTAAAACCATGGTGACATTTTAAAATTGATGGCGCCATAACAATTTTAATGGCAAAGCACGTTGCTTGTCCCATGCTTTCCCACTGTCTTGCCTTTTTATTTACACAGTTCTTTGTTGGTTGGATTTTATTGTGTTTTTAAACGTAATAAAGTCGGCCATGAGTGTTATCGATGGGGGCCGATCGTTTGCGCAAGTTCCGACTATAAACAATACTAGTAGTAAATGTTGTTTTAAACATATTTGGTAGACGACAAGCGTTATAAAACATGAGTGACTTTTTGACACAGTGGACTTTTTGATACTGTGGACAACCTTGCACGAAAGGAGCTGATCTACGAACAATGTTCTGTGATTTAGATTTCCTTGTGTCTCCTTTGCTTACTTGCGGAGTTAGGAACATAGTTAAGAATGTGTCAACAATTTTGTACCTATTTCTCAAAACCATTTCCGCTACGTACCGTATACGTGCTGTATAGTAACTACCTGTTAGTTACCTGTTGTCAGCACCACAGCCCTCCTTGTCTTTAAACTCTATTGGTCTCAGCAACTACCTTCTACATTAAGTACTCGTACTTAGTTTGTATGCTTATTTAATTTTTTTAAATCTATTTTATTTAAATGCGTAAAAATGTCCATATAGTCCGTGGGCCGGCTACCCAAATTTTTCAAACAGTAAATTTTTGGGGTACCAATTTTCCTTCATACAGTAGTTTGATATATTTATACCTAAGGTTGTAAAAAAAACTATGCGCAACTAACGATTGACTTTAATGATAGAGTTTATTCAGAAAATGTATTGCAGACCTATAGAACAAAAGTTTTAAAGAAAACGTTACTAAAATCGGATAAATAGTTTTCGAGATAATTAAAGTAAATTTTATAAAAGTAAACATCTTTGATTGGCCGCCATTTTCGTTAGCTGCCACTTAGAGAAAGCACGCATCGTTTTTTTTACATTTATATAACTATATCTTACTACCGTATGAAGGAAAATTGGTACCGCAAATTTTTACCGATCCGCCATTTTTAATTGGCCGCTATTTTTGTTAGCTGTCTCTTAGATAGGTACGGCACGCATGTTTTTTTTACAAACTTATAACTAATCTCCATTTTTTTAACGTTGCGTTATCGATACCAACGTGTTTTGCGGCCAATAAAAGGCTTTATCTTTGCAACTTAGCGGAGTTTCAAATTTCAGAACCGCAGGCAATAACCTTGTTACAAACATATGTATTGCCGTTGACTTTCTTTAAAGTTGTAAAGAAATAGCAGTTTATGGGCCGCAAAACAAGTTGGTATCGATAACGCAACGTTAAAAAAATAGAGAATTTGTCTAACTACTGTGCTACTGTATAAGGGAAAATTGGTACCCCCAAAATTTACCGATATTTTGAGTGGCCCATGGACTAATAAAACATAATATGTTCTGATTCTGATACATATAAATTCAACTGAAAATGTATGGATAACTACAGAAACCAAGTAGGTAAACTTAGTTCTCCAGGTTAATATTATCTCATTCATAATATTGTACGGCTCCGACCAAACTCCCTAACGCTTGCCTCGTGTCTGTTAACGACATGTCGTGTAATTGATATTATAGACACATTCCGAGTGTTTATGGCCAATAACGTTTACGGCCGCATGTTGATCGGATAACTTTAATTGCGCCCACCGACTTTGCCTGCTTTTACTACCAACAATACAGTCTGACGCCGGTGGGGACTGGTGACAATTCGGACAATTCTGGTTTATTTTGTTTCCAAAGAAAGGGTAACGAGAATAAGGAAAATATTTTAAAACTAAAGGTTAGACCGCACTAGTACGTAGCGCGACAAAATATTTTTTGTATGAAAATGTATGAGATGTACAGCACTGCAGCGGCGCGACCTGGAGCGGCAAAAACTGTCAAAATGTATGAACTGACATTGCCGTGCCATGCCGCGCCGAGCCGTGCCGCGCCGTGCCGTGCCGCGCCGTGCCATGCCGCGCCGAGCCGCTCCGCTGTAGCTACGTCCTAGTGCGGTCCATCCTGTCATTGTTATACTTATAATAATTTTTGAAAACAAGTATAAGTCAAAATCATGATAATTTAATATAATACGAAAGAAAGAAATAATAACCTGCAGCAGCGCAGTGGGTAAGTGAGTTCTCGATTCCAAAATCTTGTTGTTTATAAAAGAACACGTCAGTATCGTATCATAGAATCAGTAGTCACTATATCGATACCAATCTAAAATTTTCCTCAATATTTAACGCCTTTTACTAGCTGGTGTTCTGCCTCCCCCACAAGGGATAAAGGCGTGACTTTATGTATGTATTTACGTTTCAATTGAGGGTGGAGGTCATAAAGTCAGTCGATGGTTGTTAACAATAACCATAAACCGCAAACAGCTTCGACACACGAGCCGGTGCTATATTGTTGTGGAAATATCTATCATAAAAAATATTGATACGTCTCGTAAAAAAATAGTTGACTTCCATACTAGACAGAAAAAATAATACCCGTATAAAATGTGCCAGGTGGCCAGGTGCTTCTCTTCGCAGACTTAGCGTAAAAGTCAGTCTGTTTATTGCTATTTAGGAGATAGACCTGACAACTCATTCGATCAGGGTATCCCCTTCAAAACTTGTTACATCTCGCCAGAACTGGGACTCATCTAAAGAAAAACCTATGAGCCACTTTCTTTATGTTTCTTATTACAAGCGAGACACGGCAAGATGACGAATCCCGGACAATTAGGTGTCTGCAATATGGCCAGTGCTGCGCGCACGCGCCGCTCCAGCTGCGCGCATGTGCGCTTCCGCTGATCTCTGACACGAGGACAATTGCGCGCATCTGCCGGGAGACCAGAGACCTGCTCGCCTCTTAAAGGAAGTTACTGTACGGAATACATGATCTGTTAGTGCTGTAACAGTAGATAAAAAATTTAGTTTTGTTTAACTCAACTTGGTGTCAGAGGTCAAGTGCAAAACACTTTTACGAGGTTGAAGATAAGATAATAAAAGATTTTATAAGTTCACTTCACTCACTTTTATTTACTGTGAAACTTTTATGACAGGAAAATTGTACTCCAAGGAGGGATCAACTCGGCCCCAACATCAGTATAGAACTTACAGAAGAATAAAGACACCAACATTCATAAAAAATATTTAAGTGGCTTAACGTTATAATTTAAACATGTGGGTGGATAAAACACATCGGTATTAATACCTATGGAATAATAAAATAATTTTGCTACGGGGTAAATAGCACTGAATGGGTCCTACTGTTACGAAAGTAACATGTTTACTGTGTACAGTGCTAGTCAAGATCGTCGAGGAAGATCTACTTACACTAGCCTGGACACACCCGCAACAAACAAGAAACTGCTGTTGTGAAACAAATTATTCCTATAAACTATACTGGGACATGGAAGATACGACCGCAAACTTAACTTTGTAAGATAGCATGTTACTCAATCCATGTTGTCACGAGGTTATGAATGGTAGTGGTTCGCGATCAACTAGGTGTTTCCGCTGCATCAGCTGTTAGCTCCACACTGCTCTAAACTTTATCATTAGAAACTTTTCTGACATAGACTATTAAAAAGATTAGTTAACCTATAACTTGAAGATTACTGACACTCAAACTGACAACACGAAGGATACAACAAAATGATAAAATAAATTACAAGTTCTAATGTTTACACATGGTTTACATCTAGCCTAACCATGTCGTACAGGGCGGTAAAGTTATTGAGCAGCGGCCGCGGTCACAGCCCGTCGCACAGCCCGTCGCACAGCCTGTCGCACAGCCCGCGCGTAAGCGGCTGCAAGCTGGCTCCGCTTCCGCGCCCGGTGTTCCGCGGCAGCAGCGTAGACAAGCCACCGATGACCAGCCGTGCCAGCACCGAGCGCCCGGTGATACTTAGCCGCAACTGCGACGAGATGCTGCCGCTCATCACGCAGATCTACGCCACGCAGGAGGACCTACCGCTCCGGGAGTTCGCTTCCTACTTCAACGGCCGTACTCACAATAACGTTCCCCCTTGTCTGACTTCACACGAAGGTTCAAGTAGTCGCATGTCTTCAGTCATTCCTCTCTATTCCTCCTTCCAACAATCAGTCAAATGGAACCCCAAATGGCCCAAACGAAGAGATCACGAGTACAGCTGCCGGTGCATGGACTGTCAGAGCGCACGTTGCCCAGGAGAAGTAGCTTCGAAAGCCACCAGAAATTTTAGATTTAAAAACAATATTATGACTTTTTGCGATCAGCATACGATGACACCGAAAGTAAACGACGTCTCTTGTGGGATTTGTTTAGGCGTTGGAATGATAACAGAGAACAAAAGCATCGAAACTTCCTTAGCTACTCCAAAACCAAACGTAAAAAAATCCTGCAATCTGCAGCCAGAGCTGGCCTGCTCGAGGGTGCCACCCACTGTAAAGCGCCCCATGCGCATCCGCAGCAAGCACAGGCGTGATCGACGGAAGATATTAGTACCCGAAGAATGTGAAGAGTACGGTCGTTGGATGATGAGGAGATGTTTTCAAGATGAAGCCGTTCGGGATACAGACCCGGCAGACTACTGTTATGAGCAACTTGAAGAAAACGTAAGTTGTAAATACCCGTCATCTCCACCTGCAGTATGTGAAGAAGGAAGAAATTATCCTCAGGCAACAAGCAGCGAAAATATTGACTGCGTCCCCGTAGTAGGGGCTCGAAAAACCTTGTACAACGAAGGCATCAGCGACGACATCGCCAACAATTTGCCTTCACGATATAATCGGAGGGATTCTTCCACGCAGCTCCGCCAACAGTGCAGCAAACCGTCGCTGAACTTGTGCTTGACCGAGACTGAGACTTGGATACCATACTCCCACAGAGGCAATTCTAGGTATCATGTGAACTGCAAGAAACCGCCGGAGCAGTGTTACCGAACCTCGGGCGAGCCGGGGGACTTCTACCGTGTGATGAATTGTCCTCGGCGGTTTGTGAAGAAAGTGTTCTACTCCAAGTGTCCAGACGCTGTTGTGTACCACTCTTACACCACGCATTCACCACGGAAAATGCTGACGTCAGAGAAACATATAGAAGAGTTTGTTGTTAGTAAAGGATGTTGTAAAAAGGAGGGGAGATAGAGATGTTGATTAAACTGTTTTATACACTATAAAACACCAATGTATTGTTTCATTATATTTTATGAAAATGATAAAAATATTTTAGTTACTGAATCTGCTTCACCAGTTATTGATAAACTACACAATTTCGTACACATTTTCGTTACGGCACAGATCATAATAGTGTAAAAGCAGTTTAAGTTTGCAAAGTTTTCCTTATTAGGAATATCGATGGAAATGTTTATCAAAGATGGAAATAGTCTTACCATTCTTTGGCCCCACGAGGAACCTTGTACCTTGTCGCGTAAGTACTTCCATTCCATAGAGTCTTTAGCAAGCAGGTGTCAGTCAATACACTCAATTACAGGCAGAGTTGAATACAGTTTTATTAATAATACTCTCTGCTGTTTCAGCAGCTGTGTTTATCGTTCTGATGTAACAAGGAGTGCGGGAGGCTGAGGGCAAAAGACGAGGGTCAGGCGACGCGCGGCGCGGCACTATGCACTTCTCGCCGGCAGTCGACAGCTGCGGAGAAAGTCCTTGATCAGATAATCTAGATCAATTGACGCAAAGCTCTCGAGGGGTACACAACATTTTCATTTTATACTACACCTATTCGGAAAGTATTCTTACTTGAAAAAAGGGAAGAAAGTACGTAAATCCGAGCGAAAGAATATGCGGGCGGCAAAAATATATGGGATTTACTTTCTCTCCTTGGGGAGAAAATTAAAAAAAATACTTTCTCCCCTCCTTTATTTTTTTTAAATTCATAATTCTAGACTAGAAACAGGCGGATGCCAAAAAACAAAAATTTTGTATCATTAAGCCCACAAAATGATACTGGCCACTTACATTTTTTGGCAGTATGTGATTTGTTTTACTTGCCTCTTTTACTTGGTTTCAAGTAAAAAATACGGCAAAATCAACATGTCCGCTAGGATGTATGGCTTAGTACCGTTGCCTATCCGTTAAGGATGAATTTAAAAACAACAACAACATGTCCGCGCGAATTATTTTTCGTTCTTTGATTTATTTGACTTATTTAATGTAAATTAAGTGTTTAGTGTTTTCGATGTTAATGTGTAACTGTATAAATATGTGTTTTGTTTGTTTGTGTTCTGTTCGAATGGATGATGATGATGACACTTCAAATGTTCTTAAGATATCTTCTCATGTAAGTGATATCATTCTTTATCTCACAAGGATTTTTAATTATATTTTCCTCATAGGTGTAGTATAAAGCACTATGTATAACTCGGAAGAAAATGCGATTCCCAACTCGTGTGTATTGTAAACTACACCCTCGTAGGTATCGGTCATGTTCTCCTCGATAAATAATGTACTATTCTCTATAGACAACACAACATGATTTAAATTATTTGCTAGATCATTTTTATTAACATCTAACCCCGTTGATCTTGGAGGCGCTTCTTCCCACTGATTAGAGAAAGTCGCTGCCTTCTTCCCGATGTGCTGTCTATTTACAGGGCAGGTCGATAAACAGATTTTAGGAGTACCTACTTCCGCAGTGCCCGTTGAGTTACATCAGTAATTTGTTGTTACAACTGCAGCACTAGTTGAGCATTCCTGCGCATGGTGGCCGGCTGGCTGCGCACGCGTCGCCCGCGCATCGCAATCAATCCGCAGCTTTATTTGCTCGTCGACCGCCGCATGCTGCATCTCATTGCAGCCCCCCCCCTCGTTACTTGTTTGTTTTACATCCAAACCCCACTGTTTGTGGTCAGATGCAAACAAATATCGCTTGATTGCTCGCTTCCTACGCGAGAGAACACAGACTGTCTCTAGGTACTTAGTGTTTCTGTAAGGGGCCGATATACTCATACCATATTCTTCTTCTTTTCGTGTGGGTTTCGTGTCGATTGACCCGATGAACCTTAAAAGTATAAAAATGTTACGAAAAAAGCTGGTAGAGAAACTTAGCTCTTACTGTACTAACTTTTATATCATCATCGGTCAGTTATCAAACTTAAAATTTATTTCGATTCCTAATTTTACAACCTATTTTAATGGAATGTTGTTGTTAAAATGAATATTTTACTACCGTACGTGACCATTCAAATTAGGCGTCCAAATAAAGTGGGGTCAGGGCGCAACTGGCATAACGCGATAGACATTAGCCGGCAATTGAGGAGGCGTGAACTGATCTTATCTGCGCGCACGCATCGAGCAATTCGAGCGTCCTAATCCTAACTGAGCTTCCTAGAGAAGACATAATATGGGGCACATAAGTAGAGGAAATATCTTCTTCTCTTTCTTCAAGTGAGACCCAATGAACCCTATTAGTGTCAGAGTATGAAAGCAAGGCATCTGATATGGTTCCAGTAACGACCTCTGTTAGACACAAAGACCCGGACTATCCTATTTGATTACAAAGTCTGCACACATTATAAAATATAATAGCAAAGGAGTAGGTTCGTCCAAGGGAATGTTAGTTTTCAATGTTTGCCTATCTGAGTAAAAAAAGGATGTTTTCATGTTCACAACTTGCGAACCGCGTAGCAAGGACATAACTCAATTACTAGTGGTATGATAAATAGCTGCGGGCTGGTGTGACCGCGCTGTGCATCGACCGGGGAGAACCGAGCCCGACACGGGCTCGACCGGCAGGATGACGGGAAACTGCCTACGTGGTCTAGCGGTCTGAGTCATGGGCTCCCAATCCGGAGATCCTGGGTTCGATTCCCAGGGAGGACAAAGTTGATACTGGATAATTTTTGACGTGAAACTTCTTTAGGCGCGTTGAGAGTAAAAATTCAAGGTTGGAAATACGTCACGCATGGGGACGGAAGTCGAAAGAAGTTTTTGACGTGAAACAACTTCTGTGAAATTTCTTTAGGGAGAAAAAAACCACTTGCACAGATCATCAGGAAGTACAGAGAGGAACACGAAGATGGCGGATGTAAAAAATGGAAAATGTCGAAAATGTCAAAAATGGAAAATGACGAAAATGTTAAAAATGGAAAATGTCAAAAATGAAAAACTTCCAAAATGTCAAATCGAAAATGACGAAAATATCAAAAATTAAATGTCGAATATGCCAAAAAGGCAAAAATGTCATAAATGTCAATAATGAGAAAAAAATCAAAAATGTCAAGAAAGTTTCACTTCTGACACGTGTGCTCGGCACACACGCTCTTTTTTCACTTTGTGAGATTTTCCCCAGTTTGGTTAGGACAATGCAGGCTGAATCACCTGGTTGTCTGTAAGAAAAAAAACCCTGCTTCGAGGGTACGTTAAGCCGTCGGTACCGGTCACTGTCTTTGATAGTGTCCGTTACGCAAACCATGTCAGATCAGAGACCTATTAGCTGTTAGACTAGGAGGTCACGACAAAAATGGTAACGATCATTTGAGAGGCTGACCTGGGTTAAAAATGCTGAAGAGCAACCCCCTGATGCCAACAATCTCGGTCTGCCTGCCCAAAGCGGTTTTGGTTTTGGTATGAGTGTCAGATATTTCAATACGTCATGATCACGGAGCGAGTGAGGAATTAGGAGGAAAAAAAACAAAAACACAAGAAAAGGAAAAGAAAAACCAACACACTTTTTTCTTGTTTTATAAAAATCCGTCATTATTTTCGTAGCATTTCGTAGCACCACGTAGCACGGCTATCACTTTAGGTTTCCGGAAAAGGCGACACTTGTTTAAAAAAAATACAATTGTTCTGCCGAATTACTATAATGCGTTTGTTTTACAAGTCTTTCAATAATAACATGTTAAGAGATATTTCAACTTCTTACAAAATTCAATTTACAAAAGCAAACACGAATTTAGTCATGATTTATTGCAAAAACAGTTACGAGAGGTCAGACGATGTTGAAGATGGCGTGCCGGGATACCTTCGACTGCTGTCAACAACTGGCAAGCCAGCGGACTGGCCTGACCTGCTGGCCTGCTGGCCCGGCGTGACGTGACGTGACGCGGCGGATGCCACTGGCACGCCAGCAGACAGCAGACCGCTCCATCACGTTGACAGTCTACTTCGTCACTACATAGTGGAATGCGTCTGGTATGGCACCGGCAAGAAACATCATTTAATATCTCAACGATTCCAACCTGCCAGCTAAGATAGTACTTATTAAAATAGAATTAAGAAGGCATTTGTTAAGTAGATATCGAATAATTGTGTTATTATTTGTCGGTGGATATCAAAAGATGTCAAAATGCTGACGGATCAAGCGCTTTGTGTGTGCCGCTGGCAGGGGTGGCCAACCAGCAGCGGCAGCGCGCGCTCATTTACATAGAAATAGGTTTTATTGTGTTATTGGAGCGGACAGCTTGATGAGGATAAATTAACATTACACTTAATTTACACGATTATGGAAACGCAATATTTGTTTACTATTAAGGCTGCATTTTCTGTGAAATGGAGTAGTTCACTTAAATGCAAATTAAGTTTTTGTGTGCTTCCTATTTTTAACGGCGTACCTTTATCAACTCCGTGGTACTGAACTAGAAAAATATGCCTTTATTCAATCTTTTTTGTTATTTGATATTGCTTGAGCTACTTCTGTAAGTTAATAAGTTTTCGCGATCGCTGTAAAAACCAGCAAAGGTATTCGAGGGTTACAATACTTGTAATTAAGGCGATGGGCTGGCAAACTGTCACTAATATAGCGATACACATTTAAATCTAAAATTGTACTATTTTTTTTAGACGTAGCGAAAACTATTTTAATGTTTTACGCTCGGCTTACCCCGTAAGGGATAAAGGCGTTAAGTACTTTATGTATGTTGATAAAAAGTATTCTATTACCTATTCTAGGATTCTAGCCTATATGCGTGCCAAGTTTTATGATGATCGGTCGCGTAATTTTTGCGTGAAAGCGTAACAACCCTACTTTCACTTTTATAATAGTTGTAATTAGCCGATTTAGGTATTTAGTATGTATAAATTTACTCATAAATAAGCTGATAAATCTCCAATAGCTTGTACAGAAAGTGATCTAAAGTGTTGGACCCCTGCTCCGCAACTTGGTCTGATCAATCATGCGCGTGGTCGTCGGGTGCGCTCTACGCTGCTGCGCCCGCTCCGATGATGCTCGCTTGTTTGTTTTGCCGACTGTACCGCGGCAGTAATTACATCGTACCACTAAATGCTAAGGAAGCTAAGGAAACCGCTGTTTGGATGGAAGTTTTTCTGCTTAATTTGACGATTTATAATTATTGTTGTGATTGATCGGTTAAGGTACAGTCGATATGATGCATATAAATAACGCATATTTTCCATAAGAAGGGTTCCTAACCGAATTGCAATTGAAAAGCGTCAATTGAGAAAACCGCTTTGCTCAACTCTTAAAATTACTTTAAATTTGCTAGTTGTTTTTCAATTATATAACATTTATTTTTAGCGGTTATCTTTGATTGCATTTTATTTTACTACAGGCTCTGTTGAAATTTAATTTTAGTGGCTAGTCACTATTTAAAATGATGATACCTATACATCAAATCAATTAAAGATATTTTATGCACAATACCTACTATGTCAAACGAAGGAAAGGTAGAAGGAAAGAGAGGAAAGGGTAGACCAAGGAAAAAGTACACAGACCAAATAAAAGAAAAGACTGAAGTCAAGTGGAATGAGGAGTTGAAGACAGCTGCCCTTGACAGACACATCTGGAGAGTCATTCATAAATAGCTACACCGACAAGAGTTATATCTCTTAAATATCATGAAAATGATGATGATGATGACCTACTATGTCATACTTACTCATAGGTACAAACAAGATGAAGATTATTGAAATTAATTCAAATTAATACCCTTAACAGTTGATCGGTTGCCGACGTCATCATGGCAATTAAGATATTATGCCAACTGCTTCTCAAGGATGCATAATAAAACAATTTTAATATCTGAATATCACTCTGATGATTATCTTTTGTGGATTTATACGTCTGGTAATTTGACGACAATTAACTTGACTGAAATATGGCCTCAGACTGAACAGCTGATGTCAACCGACATTTTTGTTTTGATTAATTTTGCGATAGGTTTTTCAATTCACTTCTGAAATATGTACCTATATTCAACGATGGAGCGAGCTCACTGGAAGTCCCGAAAGGTCTGGTATTTAATTATTAGCTACAGCCGCGCCTGAATTTTTTTGAGGATTCTCACTCTCCAATCCCTTGCTTGCATACTGTATGCTCGTGAATGAAAGAAACAGCAAGCATTCGTATTTATTTTTAACGCTTCTAACCAGTAAAGCCTGGCACTGCACTACAAAGCTTGAGTTGCTTTTGCAGTGTTTCTTTTTTGTAAAAGATACATTTTCATTTTGTAAGAGACACATTTCTATTTACATATCCTTTACGAAATTCACGCAGTTTCTTCTCGAATTAAATGAGATAATCATCTTCTATAATGAGCAGCCATCTCTTGCGTCGTCACAGCGCAGCGCTCTGGGCCGCGGCTGGGCTACTCGCCGGTCGTGTCACTGTCACATGATTGGTTTTGCCCTAATGTCCCACAGACGCCGCCGTCTTTCATCTCGCCGCCGTCCCCGCCCCAAACAAACGCAGCCTTAATACAGTTAAATACGACTGAAAGTTGCGTACTTATTCGCGGCAGAGGCATTTAATATCTTTATTAATGTGCCCGATCCGAGATGATCGATGATAACTAATTATTAGAAACATTTCGTTGACTGCGCGACCCCGCTCTTTAATCTCTCGTCGCTAAACTCTACCCTATCCCTTCGAAACTAAGTTGAGATTTATTTAAACCTGATTAGCACGAGATAATCGTCAATTATTGTGTTTGGTTATTGTTGGAAGTTACCTGTCGCAGAGCTAGCGACAGTTAGAGCCGGCGGAATGTTAATCCCAATCCGAGATATCATGGTATTTACAAAACAAAGCTCAGAGCTAGAAGAAAGGCTGTTTATAAACATAGATAAGGAAAGATAGTGCATAATCTGCTCAAACAATGACAGAAAAGGAGTTTTACAAGGATTACGCATTACTTTGATAATGTAACCAATCCCATTGAGGGAAAGTTTATTGTAAAGCCACTTCTAGAAAGTAACCAAAACAGAGCCATGATAGGGGCTTGGGATTACATTAAACAGGAAAAAGACATTTACCTGATACGCAGTATGAGAACCTTAAAGAATATTAATTAAGGGCTTGTTGTTAATGAAATCTCTTTTTTTTCACTATAGTAAACCCACTCAACAAGAAGAAGAAGTAGTAACTAGTTATGTTAATAAAATGTCCTTTTTGAAATTCAAAGAGATGTCAGACTGCTTTACATTTTTAGTACCGCGTTGATGTCTTTTGTAGGCACCAAATTTTATGCAATCAGTTGCTGCTTGCAATTTATGGGAAAGTTAAGGTGTTAACAGACGACCGGACCGGACGACCATAGACAACACCGGACTTGCAGTTGGTGTTGCCCGGCCCCTTTGCCAAAAATAACATAAGTTGGCTCGAAAAGTAACATTTTGACTACAAAAACTTAATCTGTAACTGTACTGGTGGTAAATAAAGATTTATTTTTTGTGTACATTTGTTTATCTCCCTTTTGGCCTCCGATTTATTATTATTATTATGTGTTTCACCATTATCTCGGGACTGTAGAGTCTCGACATGAGAGGGTCAAAAATAACGTAAAATGTTATTTTTGTAACATTGTGGCAACACTGTCCCGTCAATAATAATAATAATGTGCGGCGGACCTACGTCCACACGACCGGACCGCACCAATTTGACAGTCCGGTCCGGACGTCTGTTAACACCTTTACTTTTATTCCAACATACAAGTTGTATGCAATACTCGTAATTGAATTAATATTATTAGGCGTGCAAAGTACTTAAATCACAAAGTTTGACATCTATAAATGGAGAATGATTCGCATTTCGCAATCAAAACCCAAGAATTCTAAAAATGAACCATGTAAAATTATTGAAATAGATCTTAGTCAGATCAGCTCTACCATATTCCTCAGTTTTCTCACCGATACCATCTCTCGCTTGCCACTGTCCACTGCTCTGTCTACTGTACTGTCCCGCCCGCTAGTACAAACAATGTGATCTATTGTCCACTAATGGAATCAACTCTATTAGCCTTGTCTTGCTGGTTTATTTGCACACTTAGATATTTCCGTTTGATTAAAAGAAAGATAAGCAGATCAGATGTATAATGATTTGCAATCAAAATCATACTTACTAGACAAATCATGGTAAGTATGTGATTTTTAAAACAAACACCTTTAAAAGGCAAAATCGAGTGCTATTTTAGGGAAAATGTAGAGTACGTAAACTTTTGAGATAAGTATTTAAGTAACGACTTGACAGGAGATATTTTACTAAAATGAAATTTTTATCAAATTGATTTAATAATACGGCCTAAGGACTGTTATTAAGTAGGTACTATAGACAACTACTGTACAAGAGATGCTATTGAATATACCTGTGGACAGACAGCTGGGAACCCTGTTACCTGTTCCTTGGATTTATGACTTAGGGAAACTTACCTACTATTGTTATTTAACACATATCGCTTAAGTACATTCAGGAAAGCCTAATTTATTTATGAACTGACAAAAAGATTCTTCATATTTTGATAAAGAAACGATCTCTGATCTTTAATTATAAAATCATGTCGTTATTATGGGACACGACATTCTCCGATTTATCTCAGTTTGTGATAGGATGTTAGAAGGTCCTGATCAAGTCCCGATTGAGATCTGAGCGGCCGACGGCGGGATTGTGATGTGATGGGTGTGCAGTGAGGTGCGCAGGAGTGGGATTAGCCGCTAAAACAGTTTCCATGTTGCGCGGGCGCAGGCGGCTTAGGATCACGGGGTATTGAACATTCCATGAACTATGGTGCGACGATTTTTAGCACGCTACTAATAAGCACCAATATTTTACGACTTTATTCAATATCAATTGATCAAACGCGTTGTACAAACATTTATAATATAAAATTTCTTCACCAAATTCAAAGCAAATGAAGAATTTCAATTCACCGTGTGTATTTTTTTAAAATAATATGACAAATTAAAGTCATGAAAAAAGACTGATAATGAATTTATGATAGAAACAACTTCTAAGTTCTCATATTCACCAATTTCACCATGTCACAAGTCACACTGTAATCTATCGCTCCCAGGTGACGAGTCTATAATAGTGTCGTATCAGCAGAGGAGACGCGTGCGCAGTGGAGCGCGCAGATCGCTCTGACCGCCGCCGCCGCGCCGCCGCTAAAGGACGACCGCCAATACCAAGGACGTATGATAATAATGATAATGATAATTTATTTGCAAGAAATATGGTACAAAAAGTTCATAATCTTAAAAATAGATAAACAAGTTTGTTCATTCATATTTCACCATACAATAGGCATGCAAAAATATAATGATACATACATTTTATTAAAACATAGTCATATTCATAGTTTTGTCATTCATATGATTTGCCAGGAAAGACAACTTGATTATAATTAAACCAAATAATAGGTATGAAAAAGGTAATAATAGGATTGATTGCGCATGCTCTCCAACAGAGTAAGTAGGTATCTCTCCAAACTTAAGCTGATAAATAACCACTTTGGTTTCCATTTTCCTGTACGGTGCTGAAAAGTAAATCGCCAACGTTACCTACGTTAATTTTTTAATTTAAATTAATTGTCAGGCAGGCAGATGTCTGACAGGTTGCCAGTCAGCCCATCACACTGTAACTTTGACTGTCACCCGCATGTCTCGGTGCAGAAGCAACTAGCACATTCTATATTCTTCTATTGCTTTCAGTCCAGCATGGAAGAAATACGTCGTATTGGAGACCTCTTAATAATGAATGTACCATCTTTGAGTCATACGAGTAGTTGCTCCGTTTCTATAAAATAGTGACTACGCTACTGATTAGTCTACTGCTGTTTATGAATGAGCGAGTAAAGAGTTCATTGAAGACGGTACTTGTTTAATTGAACTGATTCATTCATTCAGTAATTAATTCATTGTTGAATGGACGCATCTGCACATCCACTGCTGCCTAAGTTTGACGAGTTTGTCACAGCTAAGAAGGATAATGTAGCAATGTACAGGATATCCTAAGATGAAAGTATACGGGTGGATGATGATTATTGTTTCCTTGTAAAGTCGACTCACTTCTGTGTAGAGGAAGACGGTGCGTCAGGCGATTCAATTAGGGAGTGACGCGGAAGTCTTAATAAAGGAGACAGTCACCCTCCAAAACACTTACTAAGATAATGTATCAGGCAGTGCTTAAACTTAAACTATAATATAGTGTGTAGCATTAAATTGGATATTTGGATGAATGAACGGATTTTTGTTGCTCAGGCTCGTATTTATAATCAGCACTTGAGACTGACAGCAAGTTTGAGTTCGTATCAGAAATGTCATTTCAGTACATCTACACCTGTCAAATCTATACTTAATACTGCTCTCAATCTTGAGATCGCTTTATAAATACGGGCCTTAGTTACGTTACGCTTCAACCACGGGGCGAATCAGGATGTAAGTAAATTAGATTGGACTTCCGACGACCTGTTCAGCAGGCAGGTTAATTACTCACTGACCTAAAATAATATAATAACTGCAACTTCACGTTAAAGATGTACCTAAGTACCTTCTTAAAATGCAACACTTATCCTAAACCTCTCAATCGCACTTGTAAGACAATACTTGCAATGCGCTGGAGTCGCGACTAAGCCGCGCACAAAGCAGCTTTATGCGCATGCGCGCTCGGGTTACAGCGTATATGCGCCGCGACGCGCAAAACCGGCGCGGGCAGCGGAGGTGTTAGCGCAACCCGACACCGGCAAGTAAAGGGTTGACCATTGTTCGTGTTTGAGAGGGGAACATTTGATGATTAATTAGCACTTGTTGAGTTGTGAAGAATGACTCAAGTTGCATATCGGTAAGGAATATTAATAAATTCCAAGGTGAATAGATCTCTCTAAGCTCGAAATCTAGACATAAGTATCTAAGCAGATTCCTTGCTTCTGTTAGTTATTCCCGGTTGCTGCCTCTGATAGTGGCTGTTAATTTCAGAGGGCTATGAGATAATTTAAGTCTAGAACTACTACATCATAGTTCTTCGGGTCGTTTATCTACTTGATGAAGAACAGAGACAATGGAAGAACTTACACTCATAAAAAGTACCACAACCATAACAGCTGTAACTAAGTATAACCCTTAAGCTCAAGACGGATTATTATACATTAAATCATTTCCTGCGAAAATTAATAATAGGTACTTATTTAAGGCTGGGTATTAAAACCTTTAAAGCTCAAGCCGATAATTCTTCAAAAATATGATAATAAAGCCACGTTTTTTATCAAATAACCCATCAAGACAATGATCGGTAAAAATCGGCGAATCCTTTAACACGAGACTTACCGTGTTACACTCCCACGCACATCGCTTTGTGCCTAATATTGATATTGGCAGGGATTTGCGGATAGGCGTATTGTGCGATCGATATCGCGTTACCGAGGTCTGGTGTCAAACGCGCCGATTGCTCTCAGTGCGCGGGCGCAGGGTTAGGGTTAGACGGCTGACACGTGACGGTGACTCATTTCGTTACCATTGCCATTTTTATGTAGGTGTGATAGGTATATCTTAAAAAATACCGGATTTAGCTATACCTAGTAAGTAACGGATCATGAAAAAGGAAATATTAAAAAAAAGCTTTTATACAATCATCATGTAGCAGCTACGAGTATTTTTATTTGTTTATGACATAATCGACGTTTATAATCATAATTATTATTTGATGCGTATTGTCAAACTCGTATTTTATCAAAGACCTTGACCAAGCAAAAGTAAAACTAAAACTAATCATACACGTTCTTTTTAAAGTACCTACTTACATACTATATGAAATCATTTTATGATCAAAGATCGATTTGAATCACTTTAGAATGACGAAATTGTCCATTTAAAGATTTACTTAAATTAAACCCCAAAAGTGTCTACGCAATGTAAAGTATTTCAAAAACATATGTCGTCATAATTCATGTAGAGCATAAGAAGTCATGAGATTTAAGGCACAGGTGCGAACGGGTGGAGATTCTGCTAAAAGGCAGAATGCAACACAACCGGGCTAATGTTTCACTATGCAACACACAAAGAGTCTATTAGCCTTTACAAGATGCGGGCGATATAGTGTTACTCTGTCTTTATTCAGTTAAAAATCGAGTCGTAAAGAAGTGCAAAAAATATAAAAGATACCTACTTACCTATACCGACGTTTTATGAGAAATAGCGGTACTAGAAAAAGTTATTTTCCCAGTAAATACTTCAAGTTACACGATAAAAAATATTACAAACATTTACAAGAATCCCAACAGTTTCTACAATACAAATCACTTTTTAAAGTTAAAAATACCCGCTGGGACTGAATGTTTATATACAGGTACTTGTCAATTAAAAAAATTGCTACGACTGCTACGGCGTAGCAGAAATACTAATTATACGTATTGTCTATTAACCTTCATTATTTTTTTGAAACTACGTAAATTGTTATTATATTCATGCTAGGTATAGGTACTTGTTATCTTAATTATACATATTTAATTTATTGTACGTAGTATAGGTATCATTATTACTCCGCGATATTTATGACATTTCAACGTTAACTGGGGGCTGTTCGATGCAGATAATTAATAGTTTTTAAAACACGTATTTAGTATGTTTGTCTTGCTAGATTATTCTTTGACCCAATAAATTAGCGATTAATACTGACCATCAATCATCGAACATATCGATACAAATTCGTCAACAACATAATCGGGATCAGTCGCCATTTATCAAATCCTCGATCCCATACACTGCACTATTTATTTTTAATAATATGACAGCTAAAATGCTCGGCATTTAGTTAGATCTTTTCTTTTCCTTACCAAATTCTTTCTACAGGCCGTTTCTGGAATTTTCAACTATAATGCCTTATTTGTTAGGGCTTAAGGTTCAAAACTACTAATTTCTTTTAATGAACCAGTAAAATCCCGCATGTCAAAAAGTGTATCTTGAATGCCGGCATGACTCAATTAGAGAGATAGCGTACGGTCAGCCACAAACTAACTCATATCTTAAGTTATGTGATCTCCTACAAATATAGTCTCAATATCTGAGACTGGTTTAAGTTGCAGTGTAATGGACTGTACCGTTGGATTATCGTGTATCGAGATCTCTCTTTATTAATTAATCGATACACAAACCCGGTCGATGCCGCGATCGCTGTGAGAGTATCGATATGGATCCTATTCGGTCTCTATTGAACATTGATATTCTATTTGTTATGTTCTGATTGATGTTTGAACAAGGTTACATTTGATGTGATTTTATTAAACTTTTCGCAGCATGATTCTCTCGATTTTTTTATGAGAGTGGCCATGGTTTCTATGTTATCTTACACATTTTTATAATAAACTACATGATTTATGTATACGCTAGATAGGTCTTAGGTTTGTATTTTCTATTATAAGAAAGTGACATCTTTTATTTATGAAATGACCAAAAAGAAACTCTATGCATCCAATTTGTCATCATTGAACATAAATATGCTGTCAAATATGTGCATGTCATATATAAAGGATACAAAGATCAAATCACATCACGTAATTTAGCAGACAAAGTAACATCAAAAATTATAAGCTGAATCATCTGAGCGTGCATAGAAAACCAATATCTTCAAGCTTTTAGTTCGCAACATCTTTTAACAGCATAAAAGACTTCTTTATCAAAATCCTATTACCGAAAACATTTACGTTAAACCCATTGAGATTCAACGTAGTGAAAACAACCTCATATAGATTTCACATAATCTCGCCATCTTTAACCGCTTTTTTTATAACCAACAAAAGAGTTATTTCAAAAACATAATTTTTAAGAGCCACTTCTTGATGCGACTTCCTTTTAATTTTTAATCCTCCGTAGGTAAGTGGTGGAAGAGAGGGTTAAAAAAGTAGGCGCTTAAGTTTTTTGCCAGGATATTTTCATACAGGATCCACCACAAAATTTATATTTTCAAGTAAAAGTGTATAATTAATTGTATAACATACCTAGCTTTCGTTGCTTAGCTCTCCAACACAGTGAAAAACATTCAAAGTTTGAAACAAAAAAACATTTTACAGTAATGTCACCAGGCAGTCATGAAAAATATAAGACCCAGTATAATCTCAGTGTGCGCAGACGCATACAACACGCATTTGGTTCTTTGAGGGGTTGTGTTAAATAGACTGTAAGATATGGTATCAGATGGTTTCATACGCCTTCAGACGTGTCGGAGTTCAAGAGACTTTAGCGATCCGTTTACCATTCTGAAAGAGGGTAGAGTAAAATTTAAAAATATTGGGATTTACTTAATGAATTAAGAATTTCTATCGAATCTGACAAACTTTGAGGTATGTATGTATGTATAGGTATTTATATTGGTTGTAATGTCAAGGTCAAGGTTGCCATCGTTCTGATGGGTAATGGGTGTACAATAAGTAGGTACGCTGAAAGCCTATTCTCTCTATTGACTTTACGTAAGAGAGGAAGCAGCTGGTACATTCTTTGTTTCCATCGCTCTCATTCTAGCAACATGATATTGTTATAAATATTTTTACACATTTTATTATTATATAACATCTGTGCTAGGAAGCCATGATAAATGAAACATAGGATTTGCATGGCAAATCTCCCGGACCCCATAAGTCATTAAGCCCTAGTCCCGGGATTCGAACGGCAAACCCATCGAGTTGTCCGCTCCGATGCTTCCAAGTACTTATTACTCGTATCCTATAACGATTTAAACATGGCAGTAATTAATTGATCAGCGAAAAAATAAGTGAACAACATTTATATGCTAAATTTAGTTCATTAGAAAGCTTAGTTTTTTATTTTGGGAAATTATAAATTTGTAGGAATTCAATCAAAAATAAATAATTTGGATAGTAATCTCAAATTTAGTGCTGGTTATAAAAATATGATTTATAGGCGATAAAAACGGCATTGTATATTTTACGATATTTCTTAATTTAGCTGCATATTGACGACTGATAACAAACTGTGCACTAGTATACGAATTAAAGTAAAGCTTCAGTGGACATGCACTTACTTTTATTCTTTATTTTAATATGTTTGGCATATAGTAATGGTAAGTTTAATTGTATACAGTTGCAACAAGCTTTAATCCCAATGATAAAAATTAAATCATACTCGAGCGAGAGATAAAAAACAGAATGCACGGGCTGTACCCGGGCAAAATAAATTAAATCATCGCGTTTACAGGCCTTTCTTCACAAGAAAGACCTCTGATATGATATAATATTATGATACATGATAATTATAATTAAAGAGCAAAAATTTAGTTGCAGGCAACTACACGGCCTCCTGGTCGAGCCTGGATAAGCGGCCCCTCCCGCGCTGGTACGACGAGGCGAAGATCGGCGTCCTTGTGCACTGGGGCATCTACAGCGTGCCGAGCTGCTGCGGGGCCGTGCAGTGGTTCCTTGCTAACTGGCAACGTGGTAAAAGATCCTAGTAGTCGAGGTTTAATTACTAGTTGTACAATAAAGGAAGATGGGGTATCTGATGATGGAGAACCAATGGGGTACAAAATATATATGTAATTATGTTCAGGTCATGAAGACGTTGTCAAATACATGAAGGAGAACTATCCTCCTGGATTCACTTACGCAGACTTCGCTGCCAAGTTTACGGCGGAGTTCTTCCGTCCTGATAGTTGGGCAAATTTGTTCAAAGCAGTTGGAGCACAGTAAGTTCTGTCTATTCTACCTAATAAATAAGTATAATGCTCTCCTAAGCTAACCTGAAAACTTTAATTAGAACACAGAAAGCTGCAGCAGATTTATCGCTCTTCTATTGTCTACATCTCTTAAATAAACCTAATTGTAATATATTTTTCTGAATTCAGGTATGTCTTACTATCAGGCAGGAGCCAAGATGGCTTCCCGATGTTTCCCTCGCAAGTGACGAGATGGAACGCGGCCAATACTGGACCCAAACGTGACCTCGTTGGAGATCTCAGCAAAGCAGTCAGGAACGAAGGCTTGAAGTTCGGCATCTATTACTCTCTGATCGAAATGGCCAACACGTCGTTAAATGACGTTGATTCTGAGCTGAAATATAAACTTCACGCGTATAGTTCCGACAAGTTCATGACGGAGATGACGCAGTTGGTTCGCGATTACGATCCATCCGTCATATGGACAGACCACGATACTGAAGCCAACGCGGACTACTATAATTCGACCGCGTTCCTCGCATGGCTGTACACACAGAGCAATGTGAAGGACACAGTGGTGGTCAACGACAGGTGGGGCTTGGACGTACTATGCAAACACGGAGATTTTTACACCTGCAGGAACGGCCCTGGTAATAAATAAGGGTTATTTTCGACAGAATGGCGAAAAATAAAACCCTGAATATGGTCTGAATACACTGAATCCCTGCCAACTTTCTGAATATTCTGAGTAGGAAACTATTCGTTACCAAATGCTATTTTATATTTAAAAAAACCACTGATATCAGTATATTCAGAATAGGGGTTTTAAATGCAGCTCTGATAATCGTATTTTTATTTTACAGAAATATTACAAGACCACAAATGGGAAGCCTCTTATAATCTTGATCTGAAGTCTGCGGGCTACAGGCGGGACATGAGGATATCAGATGTGGTGCCTTTGAATCGATTGCTGAAGTGGGTCGTTCATACTGTTAGCTGTGGAGGTAAAATAAAATATGTATTTTTGTCTAAACTTTCATACTTTTGAACATGTCTTTAATAAAAAATAAAATTCCAGGAAATGTCTTGATTAACTTTGGGGCAACTAAAGAAGGTACTATTCCTATAATATTCCAAACGAGACTACTGGATTTGGGCAAGTGGTTGAAAGTCAACGGTGAAGCCATCTACGGGTCATCTCCCTGGCGTCGGCAGCAGGATACCATCAATAAAAACGTCTGGTACACTTGCACCAGAAGTGTCTTCGATAGTCGGAATCCGACAGCCATTCCTGGCCCTAAGGAGAACGTTATAGCAATTTACGCTATCATCCTGAAATGGCCAAAGAATGATAAACTACAGCTCAGGGATATTACAGCTGATTTCCAGAATTCGTACACTCAAGTTGAGATGTTGGGCAATCAAGGCAAGAAGATATATTTGAAAGTAAGTTATATAATCAATCTAGAGCTTGAGAGATTGTGGGTTTACTCTTCCTTTATGGTTCATTATAATATTATCTATACGGGCGCCCCGTCGCGCTCATAAGTAATCTGTGGCTATACTCTTTAGTTTACTCCATCATTGGGTTCAGTTATCATAATGTTGTTGTGCCGCGTGTAAAACTTTGGTGTCATTTAGTAATTTTTTATTTCAGTGCACTATATCTGGAAAAAATATTATAATACGGCTTCCTCAAAGATCAAAAGTGAGATCGATTTATGCGTGGACTTTAAAAATAACTTCAACACGCAGAGGCAATTTTTAGAAAGCTCCAAAGATTTTAATAACTTAGAATTGTAGAAAATAACCACCAAATATTATTTTCACATTGGTAAGTTAATTCAATATAAATTAATTGTGTTGCATAGTGATAATTCTTTGATGTACAATTAAATTAAAGCCGTACTCAATATTATTAAGTGTATTATATTAAACTTCATTCCCCGCAAGGTACAGGAGGTGTATTTTAAAATCACTCGAATCTAAGATTCGCAAATGAAAAAGTAACATTTTGCATTTGAATAGCGAAATACTTAATATGGAATTCGCGCGTGAATGTAAATATTTTGTTTGCGGATTTAAAACGCATTTTGATTCAAAAATACGGAATACAAAAGATAGGATCTTTTTTTTTTTTTTGCATAAATAGCATAATAATAATATAAAGTAAAAGAAAATTATTTGGCATGCGAATTTAACTTTTTCGTATGGAAATTTCGATTCAAGTGATTTAAAAATACGGCTCCAGGTTATTCGTTCGTTCATTCATTCGTGACTGAGGTTATGATCGTGCGCAGATGCGTTGCGTCTTTGTTGTGCAATTTGCGTTTTCCGGCTTACTGGCGCGTCGAGTGGGATCATGCGGCACTCGAAGGGTTAACTCTTATTGAATTACATTCACCGTTTATCCTCGGAGCGAAACAGTTCCTTCTTTGTTGCGATTTATAGATAGAAAATGTTATTATAACCGTTGGGTATCAAGATTTCTAAAGGAAATAATAACTCAGCTTTAAAATCGTCAATCTAACTAAACCAAAAGGTTTTCTAACAATCATAAGCTCGTCCCTATCTTTATGTTGAAAATAAAACTAATGTCCTACCTTAATTACATTATTAAGGCGGTTCTATACAAACAATCTGTTGACATCCGCATTACCAGATAATACATTTTTATTCAAACTTTTCAAAGCGAAAAACCGTCCATCCTTTCAAAAAGAAGCTTTAAATCTTTTAAATTAGGATATAAATTAGCTAGTGACGTGTGGTGTAGGGTAAAGGGTAGAGTTGTCGTCACCACATTAACCCGCTCATCCTTGATTTATCGTCGACGATTATTCCCGGCGGCGGCGGCGGCGGCGGCCGCTCGACGGCTTTTCTCGTCACGGAACATGTGTCGCCGTTGTACGACTATTATGCTGTTTTGTACAAACATACGTTAGCTACAGGTACCGTGACGTGTTCTAACGAATCACATTGAGTAATGGGGCGGGTGGTTTTTTATCTATTTACTTGAAGGTATATTATGATATGGGTGGATATGATTGAATATTATATTTGTTTATAGTGAACTTTTTTTTATTTAATGCAAACCAAATGTAATTAGAGCCGTCCAAAGGACTACAAAACACAAATTGATCGCAAAACATTCACACAGCGTTTGACAAAGCGCTATGACGTGTGGGAGTGTGTGGCGCGGCCTGCGCGGGCGCAGCAAAGCCTCCGATTGAGACATCCGACACGCTATCAAACGCGCCGCCTTCTATAGCCCTTTACTGATCAACAATTCTACCTTTTACCTTACTAATGACGTCAATAATATCTTTAATACTTTCATCGTAAGGTTTATTTTTCAAAGATATGTTAAGATTTTGATGGTAAAGTTACTTTGGCAGGACGTTATCCATTTAACCCTTATATCATTCAGGTATTGTTGTCTGAAATTTGTCAGATGTGAGATGTGTGTAGGACTCTTTTGAGGTTGTTTTTTTTTATTTTCCGCGTTGTGTTGGTACATTAGGCGTTTGTTATCTGGCGGAGTGCTAATGTGGCGATGGTGTACAATAGCAGGCTGCGTGTGTTGTATTGTCGCAGGTATTGTTGTGTCATTTCTTTGACGGCTGAGGTAGAGAGGACGGGTTTAGTCGTCTCGTGTCAGATGACTCGGCAGTGTAAGGGTTAACTTTACTACATTGATGATGATTTGTTAGTAATTTATTTTAGGAATTAACAAAGCCTGACTAATGGTCAAATCATACCTCTCTAGTTTGAATAATCGAAACAGGCTAAATAATTCAAATTTGGAAGGAAACTCGAAACTGATTCTTTAGTTATAACTTATAACTTATTCAGTACAGATTGTGTGGTTGATCGTGGTCACAGTGATCAATATGTCGTCCACGTATCTGTAATTACAGGCCGGGACGGTGCTTGTTAGTAAATGTTTAGCGCACCTGGTCCGTCCCACGCTCAGCGACGCAATATTGTTGCCTTTGTAATGTTTGTGGCCAACGTATGTAAGTGTACACTTATAAATACAATGTATAGGGAAATACTTAGAATTGTAAAATGTTACCTATAAGTAGAGAGTGCAAGGGGAAAGCCCAACCAAAAGGAAAGCCCATGTGTAGCAGGATTATTGCAGTTGATAAGTACGCTCATAGTTTATAGACTCATGCGCATACAGATGGGATAAAACATAGAATTTACACACACTCTTCTCTTCTCTACCTCAAACGTCAGGATCAGGAGCCTACAATATCTAATATCCTACTAATATGCGAACGTTTGGATGTTTGTTACTCAATCACGCTTCAATTCAACCACTGGACGGATCGGGATGAAACTTGACACGTAGGTTTAATCGATACGTCGGGCAAAGGTATCTAGGTATTGCTTAATACCTATCTCAACCAATGTGGGTTAGGTCCTGAAATAGGACATAGGCTACTTTTCACCGCGGGGAACCTTCATTTGCACGGGAACTCATTTAAGTAACGCAGGTGAAACCGCGGGCTGAAAGATAGTAAGTTATGACACTCTGCCTAAACCGTAAGAGATATAGGCGTGACTAACATGTAGACAATTTACAGTTAATATAATCTGTGGTATATAATTAGATGAAGCGACGCGTGCTTCAGTTAAGCCCTCTTTATGCAGCACTAATTGGTATGTCTTTATAAAGTATACCTACTTATGGTCTAGTGGAGAACAAATTGTAGTTTCATGAAGTAGCGGTGCCATCCACCCTATAATATCTAGGTTAAAAGAGGTTATTTGAACGAATAAGAATATTTTCTGTCCCGAGAACTGCAAATAAGACAACAGGTGACCATTTTAGTTAATTTGGCCCAGTACCTAGAGTCTTTTTTCTGTAGAAGAAGAAATACTTTAGGAAACATGAAGAAGTCTGTCACAATGTCCTAAATCAAACTATTGACCATAAGCATATGACAGTGACAGGGTATTCATGCAATCGTCTTCATTCAAATAGCCTAATAGCCATCCTGCCATTTGAGAAAATAGGCCACAAGCACACACAAACATACACGTGGGCAGTTTGTTGGGCCACGGCGATAAAGTGGAGCTGGAGTGATGTGAGGCAATTGCGATTTGTGTGACAGCCTCACTCAATACAACTATAGGACTTCAAACCGGTCAACTTGCTACTGAAGCAGATGATAACAATGTTAAAATTCTCTGTGAATAAAAAATTGGTAATTTTAACAATTTTTATCAGTTTAGTTCAGCTCTGTTCTTTTATTGCAAGTAATTTTGATAAAATGAATGTTTTCGTCATTATCAATTTTAAATATCATAGAAATCATCATCATCATCAGCCACAATAGTCCACTGCTGGACATGGGCCTCCCCGGCATTGGGGGTATATGCCATACTCACTCACCACGCTTGGCAGGCGGGTTGGTGAGCGCAGTAGAAGTTTTCCATTCACAGGGAACGCTGCTGCCCATTCCCTGGATTTATCTCTTAGTCGCCTTTTACGACACCCACAGGAAGTTATGGGGTGATGCTATTCTAACCCGTATAGTGTCGTCTAATTTCCTCGACTTTAGACGATACAGTATTTTTGCCCTCAATGTCTTTGCAGCAAGTTTGATGATAACTGTGTTTTTGTTTGAAATGTTTGCTTCATACCGGGTTTTGAATGCCCGGTTTAAGGTGCAGATCTACACGATCCTCACTCCTCGTCTCGTCTCCTAGACTCCTGCTCCTGGGTCCTGCCTGGCCCTCCGCTCACGGAACACAATTGTTGTCACATTCCTTGTAATGTGCACTATGCTTCTCAAACTATATTAAGGTATCTTTGTTACAATATATTTCCATCTGCTTTTGTATGGACATAGTCGTAGTTGATTTGTCATAAAATATATACGTACCTACGCATAGTTTTGGCATAAGTGTTTTTATTAACTTACTTAATTTATCACATATAATTTAAGAAAACTATAAACGTTTTCTTAATTTCTTTGACTCTACTCTACCTCTATGTTTATTAAAGTAAATAGGAAATCATTTTAAGAACTTTAAGAATAATTTCTGTTTATTACGAATTCATTCTGTAATCAACGGATTTTAATATTAAATTTGATAAGTACTTGTATTTATTTTACCACTAAATTTCACTACTGCTGAATAAACCTTGGCCTACGGCTTTCAATAAGTGTTTGAAATAAAATAGTATAGGTAATAGCTATAAAAGTTTGAGCACCGTCTTGTAGCTAGAGTCGAAGGATGTAGTAGAGGAGTGCCAGCCAACAATTGCTGCTCAAGTGAACACATCCTTATAACGCCTGCGCCCGCGCCGACGTGAACGTGCCTTTATGTCACCGCCAGTGTAAGCTGCACACTGACAGGTCACGGTGGATCTAGTTTTTACGGAGGATTCAACAAGATTTAAACTACTTCATTTAAGTAAAATTTAACAAATATATATATTTCATCGCTGTGTGTTCGATTTGAATAGTAATGAATTCCATTCATTCTTATCTTATAATTACATGATTGAAATTTTTTGTAAGGCCTTGAAATTAAGACGTAGTAAGGCATATTTTGTACATCAATGATGATGAAGGCTGATGATGAAGTAAATGTGAAAAAATTGTCCTAAAAATCTAACCTAGACCACAGCCTAGACATTAGATTGCGCATTAATAAAAGCACAGTCACTCGTGATCGTAGGTAATCCTATAGTTTTTTTTATGCTGGCGCAAGCGCATGTCAGGGGTCATTGTTATCTGGCTGAGGTGTGTGTGTGTAAGTAAAGTACGACACTTCCTCATCTGAGAGCGACTTGTTGTAAATATTATCGTCGCGCGTCCCACACACCCGACATTGTTTGTCTACAATTCTATATCCTTCCAGCAATGAGACTAAACTTCTGTTTCACAAGCTTAAGGGTAAAATGGGAGGCTTATAACAGAGATAAATTAGTAAAGTTGTAAAGATTGAAATAAAATAAAAGTTGAACCGAAAGAATCCGCACTAAATTAGCAGTGAATGTCGAATTTTACAAATATTGTAGCACATCGTCATATTTTTTTGAGATAAAATTTACATTATCACATTTCTTGTAGGTTATTAAAAACAAAAGAAAGTATCATGAAGAAAGAAAGAACGAATCAAGCTGGTCCACGCGTCCACGCCACTACGACGTAGAAGCGTAGCAGATATACTTTTGCTACAACATGAAATATACCTACTTACTTACAAGAGTAGCTATAAAATGACCACATCGATCAGACAATTTGTATAAAAGCAATTATTTTTTCATTTCCTGAAAATAAATCCTGGTGATATGTGTTCAGTATCGTTGACTGAGCAACCCCTATCAGTTTGCGGGACGCTGTCCCTTGCACCCGGTATAGGTAGGTAAAATTACCTTCACGTTTCATAGAGGTCGGTAATGTTGTTTTTTTATTGAAGTAAACATCTGAAGACATTCACGTGTTTTCGAGCACATATAAACGTGAGTCTGAATATGTAACAATAACATTTAAATAATTAATATAATATCTGTGATAATATTGAAACAAAAGCAAACACTTTAATCGCGAAGTTTAGCTAGGGTTCGGCGTGGATAGGTAAAGTGTGAAAATTCCGTCTTACCAAAGAGGTTCTTGCCACTTTTTGATCCTCAGGTTAATAAATTTTATGCAAAATTTCATGGAAAATCACAAGCCCCAAAACACTACCTAATAAAAAAATCGTCTTTTTTCTTAGAAATTTTATTAAAAATATATCTTTTTAACACTATACCGGTCCGCTGTATTAATATTAAAATTATATGGATACCGAAAACCGTACTTATTGTATTTATTACTTATTCTTCGGCAAAAAGATCAAACATTTACTTTAAATATTTGCAAAGATGTTCGCAAAACTTCAGACACGTGTAAAATTTAAACGCTGGTAACAATAATATTAATATTAAATCAGCTTTTTTAATTGTTTATAAAATAAAGGCAGAATAATTGCTTTTATACAAATTGTCTGATCGATGTGGTCATTTTATAGCTACTCTTGTAAGTAAGTAGGTATATTTCATGTTGTAGCAAAAGTATATCTGCTACGCTTCTACGTCGTAGTGGCGTGGACGCGTGGACCAGCTTGATTCGTTCTTTCTTTCTTCATGATACTTTCTTTTGTTTTTAATAACCTACAAGAAATGTGATAATGTAAATTTTATCTCAAAAAAATATGACGATGTGCTACAATATTTGTAAAATTCGACATTCACTGCTAATTTAGTGCGGATTCTTTCGGTTCAACTTTTATTTTATTTCAATCTTTACAACTTTACTAATTTATCTCTGTTATAAGCCTCCCATTTTACCCTTAAGCTTGTGAAACAGAAGTTTAGTCTCATTGCTGGAAGGATATAGAATTGTAGACAAACAATGTCGGGTGTGTGGGACGCGCGACGATAATATTTACAACAAGTCGCTCTCAGATGAGGAAGTGTCGTACTTTACTTACACACACACACCTCAGCCAGATAACAATGACCCCTGACATGCGCTTGCGCCAGCATAAAAAAAACTATAGGATTACCTACGATCACGAGTGACTGTGCTTTTATTAATGCGCAATCTAATGTCTAGGCTGTGGTCTAGGTTAGATTTTTAGGACAATTTTTTCACATTTACTTCATCATCAGCCTTCATCATCATTGATGTACAAAATATGCCTTACTACGTCTTAATTTCAAGGCCTTACAAAAAATTTCAATCATGTAATTATAAGATAAGAATGAATGGAATTCATTACTATTCAAATCGAACACACAGCGATGAAATATATATATTTGTTAAATTTTACTTAAATGAAGTAGTTTAAATCTTGTTGAATCCTCCGTAAAAACTAGATCCACCGTGACCTGTCAGTGTGCAGCTTACACTGGCGGTGACATAAAGGCACGTTCACGTCGGCGCGGGCGCAGGCGTTATAAGGATGTGTTCACTTGAGCAGCAATTGTTGGCTGGCACTCCTCTACTACATCCTTCGACTCTAGCTACAAGACGGTGCTCAAACTTTTATAGCTATTACCTATACTATTTTATTTCAAACACTTATTGAAAGCCGTAGGCCAAGGTTTATTCAGCAGTAGTGAAATTTAGTGGTAAAATAAATACAAGTACTTATCAAATTTAATATTAAAATCCGTTGATTACAGAATGAATTCGTAATAAACAGAAATTATTCTTAAAGTTCTTAAAATGATTTCCTATTTACTTTAATAAACATAGAGGTAGAGTAGAGTCAAAGAAATTAAGAAAACGTTTATAGTTTTCTTAAATTATATGTGATAAATTAAGTAAGTTAATAAAAACACTTATGCCAAAACTATGCGTAGGTACGTATATATTTTATGACAAATCAACTACGACTATGTCCATACAAAAGCAGATGGAAATATATTGTAACAAAGATACCTTAATATAGTTTGAGAAGCATAGTGCACATTACAAGGAATGTGACAACAATTGTGTTCCGTGAGCGGAGGGCCAGGCAGGACCCAGGAGCAGGAGTCTAGGAGACGAGACGAGGAGTGAGGATCGTGTAGATCTGCACCTTAAACCGGGCATTCAAAACCCGGTATGAAGCAAACATTTCAAACAAAAACACAGTTATCATCAAACTTGCTGCAAAGACATTGAGGGCAAAAATACTGTATCGTCTAAAGTCGAGGAAATTAGACGACACTATACGGGTTAGAATAGCATCACCCCATAACTTCCTGTGGGTGTCGTAAAAGGCGACTAAGAGATAAATCCAGGGAATGGGCAGCAGCGTTCCCTGTGAATGGAAAACTTCTACTGCGCTCACCAACCCGCCTGCCAAGCGTGGTGAGTGAGTATGGCATATACCCCCAATGCCGGGGAGGCCCATGTCCAGCAGTGGACTATTGTGGCTGATGATGATGATGATTTCTATGATATTTAAAATTGATAATGACGAAAACATTCATTTTATCAAAATTACTTGCAATAAAAGAACAGAGCTGAACTAAACTGATAAAAATTGTTAAAATTACCAATTTTTTATTCACAGAGAATTTTAACATTGTTATCATCTGCTTCAGTAGCAAGTTGACCGGTTTGAAGTCCTATAGTTGTATTGAGTGAGGCTGTCACACAAATCGCAATTGCCTCACATCACTCCAGCTCCACTTTATCGCCGTGGCCCAACAAACTGCCCACGTGTATGTTTGTGTGTGCTTGTGGCCTATTTTCTCAAATGGCAGGATGGCTATTAGGCTATTTGAATGAAGACGATTGCATGAATACCCTGTCACTGTCATAATGCTTATGGTCAATAGTTTGATTTAGGACATTGTGACAGACTTCTTCATGTTTCCTAAAGTATTTCTTCTTCTACAGAAAAAAGACTCTAGGTACTGGGCCAAATTAACTAAAATGGTCACCTGTTGTCTTATTTGCAGTTCTCGGGACAGAAAATATTCTTATTCGTTCAAATAACCTCTTTTAACCTAGATATTATAGGGTGGATGGCACCGCTACTTCATGAAACTACAATTTGTTCTCCACTAGACCATAAGTAGGTATACTTTATAAAGACATACCAATTAGTGCTGCATAAAGAGGGCTTAACTGAAGCACGCGTCGCTTCATCTAATTATATACCACAGATTATATTAACTGTAAATTGTCTACATGTTAGTCACGCCTATATCTCTTACGGTTTAGGCAGAGTGTCATAACTTACTATCTTTCAGCCCGCGGTTTCACCTGCGTTACTTAAATGAGTTCCCGTGCAAATGAAGGTTCCCCGCGGTGAAAAGTAGCCTATGTCCTATTTCAGGACCTAACCCACATTGGTTGAGATAGGTATTAAGCAATACCTAGATACCTTTGCCCGACGTATCGATTAAACCTACGTGTCAAGTTTCATCCCGATCCGTCCAGTGGTTGAATTGAAGCGTGATTGAGTAACAAACATCCAAACGTTCGCATATTAGTAGGATATTAGATATTGTAGGCTCCTGATCCTGACGTTTGAGGTAGAGAAGAGAAGAGTGTGTGTAAATTCTATGTTTTATCCCATCTGTATGCGCATGAGTCTATAAACTATGAGCGTACTTATCAACTGCAATAATCCTGCTACACATGGGCTTTCCTTTTGGTTGGGCTTTCCCCTTGCACTCTCTACTTATAGGTAACATTTTACAATTCTAAGTATTTCCCTATACATTGTATTTATAAGTGTACACTTACATACGTTGGCCACAAACATTACAAAGGCAACAATATTGCGTCGCTGAGCGTGGGACGGACCAGGTGCTGCTAAAC
>JARACY010002513.1:0-41985 GCA_029255725.1 Scrobipalpa atriplicella
ATTAGTGTTGACATCATTAGGGATATAAATAAACAGGGTAGCAGGGTTTATAGGTAGATAGATATAGCTTATCAATATGCAAATCTGTAAGAAACTTGTGTTGCTTCGGGAGCTTGAACATGACTCGGGACGCAAGGCTATAAGAGCGTCGTGGGTAGTAGTTTGGTACTGGAAGTATTTTCTTAAATAAATGTTCTTATTTGATTTCTATTCTTATTGTAGCGTTTCTTTGTGAAGTTGCAATCCGTATATAAAACTGGAAAAGTCCGAGAAAAGAAATCTGTAAAACTTATCCAATTGCGAATCAGAGCAACTGTAGCCAAGATGGTTCTCAGTTTGTTACTTTTCGATTGTCTTTCCTGCTTTCACTTTATAACTTGCTATCAAAGTTGTGTGAGCATCAACAACATTTTAGGTAGACACTCTAACAAATAACTTTGTTGTGAAGGATAAACGGACGGTCGGCAGAAACTTGGGGCCCCCGAGGCCACTTAAAACTTATGTGGCTTCGTTAACCATAGTCCTATATTCTCACTGTTGTTAGCACGCTCACTATATAGCGTCCTTGTTAAACTGTTATTGCTACATGAAATATGATGTACCTAGTTGTGGAACTATAAATAGATTTGTTGCAAATTAATTGGATGTTGCAAATATTTACGAAAATATTTTTACTTCAGCATGTGATATTAAATATTATTTGGTACTGCTTCCGAGGATATTTTATAATACTTATGCCAGATTTTTGTATCTCTGAAAATAATTTCTTGCTAATTAGAGATCGTGTGAAAGTGTGACCTACCTGAAAGGAATTCGATTCTAGGAATCGTAATAATTCCTTGACATGGTCCTATAGATACGTAATTTAATAATAATGGTATCGCGGAAATTCGACGAATCTTTACAAATAGGACTTAGTCAGTAGTTCTAATATTTTCTAAGGACTCTACTGACAATCGCCGAGAAGAATTCTTATTAAACGACGGCGACATTTTTGTCACTGACTGTTGGCGGCTTACGTAAGTAGGTATGTATACTCAGAGTATGGGCTGGAACATGGCTGCAACTTTCTAAGATCTAAGAGGAAATACAAAGTTTCTTTGTAAACTTTTTAAAACCCACCTTTCAACAATTAAGTATGGAAATACACAGTTCTTAAACATATCATACACAATCATTGAATGATACGTTAGTTGGTTAGTCTGTTGTGTAACGTCCATAGAGCAACGTAAATTAGCTTTCATGAAGACTAATTGACTACAATGAGTGGTATTGATTTGTTGTTCTTTTCTAGTGTGTCAAGTCAGTAAATAGGTCCATCGTGATATTTTTCTTTGGTTTGACTTGTACCGCACATATAGATGGCGCCACAACAATATACAACAGTCCTGAAGCCTGAGCCGGGCTGAAACGCGGTATTGAATTTTGCACGGAGATCTGCACAGGTATATACCAGTTCCAAACAAGTCCAGTGACCAGTCGGACCTCGGTCCCTTGATCACACACCCAACCACCTTTTCCATCCGTAATCACTTGGCCAACTGGCCTCACAAGGAACCTCCCAAAAGTTGTAGGATCGAAAACCTGATTTTCTTCTTCTGCTTCTGCCTAGCGTTTTTCCGGCCTGATGCTGGGGTCCCTCTGCCGTAGATAGACTGGACTGGATAACTTATCACGTTTCTCTAAGGCTCAAAATCGTCTTACATCAGCCTATGTTGTCCTAACTAAAGTGAGATCAAACATTCAAAGTGATTTATCATAATATGTCTTCGGTAGAAAATTTAACCCATACACGATCTCCTATCGAGGGCCCAATACCCCCGCCGCGTTCATAAGTAATCTGTGCCAATACTCATGCCATATAAGCAGCGTTTTAAAATTATCTCATGAAAAATAAAACGGTTATAAATAAACTATTGCAGCTACTGAACAATTTTTCATCTAAGGCCCGTATTTATAATCAGCTCTCAAGAGTGACAGCGAGTTTGAGTTGGTATCAGATAAATGTCACTTCAATACAAAACGACCTGTCAAATCCATACTTAATATCGCTCTCAAACTTGATATCGCTTTATAAATACGAGCTTAAGGGTCTATGTGCTC
The DNA here is from genome assembly GCA_029255725.1 of Scrobipalpa atriplicella. Taxonomy (NCBI): domain Eukaryota; kingdom Metazoa; phylum Arthropoda; class Insecta; order Lepidoptera; family Gelechiidae; genus Scrobipalpa; species Scrobipalpa atriplicella. The sequence goes on from JARACY010002513.1 coordinate 2,104, forward strand.
GCGGCAACTGTCCCTTTCAAACCAATGACAGAATGCGCGCTCTGTCCTTTTCTAGCATGGGGCTGTTTCAAGCCGATTTCATATATTTTTGCATATATCTCAATGTATACAAAAAGTATTGAAAAACAGAGTTGATTATGATGTTCTTCATAATTATACGGTGATTTCGATATAACATTTGCTGTTTCTAAGCTCATAGAAATGTCACAGTTGTTCAAATTCGGCATTGAGACGCCAGATTTTCATGATATTTCTGATGATTTCCTGGTGTAATCATAGTATTTTTAGATTATATCTATGAATCTAGTTGTTCTCCATATTTAAGAGAAGCTAACCATATATAGATTTATTGAAAATTCAACTATTAACTATACTAACAAAGTCAAATGCCGGACCGTGTTTAGCCCGATTTAGAGTACTTCCCTCCTTAAGAAAATTCAACTAAACTTACCATTCTTCAACAAGTTGAACTCTTGTCGCAAAACATTCTACGTTTTCCACGTGTCAAGTGACCTTTTACATTTAACTGACCTTTCATTTATGACATTGCTTTACATTAATCTATCTACCCACGTTACAGGCAATTTTTTTATTTTTGACTGAACCATACTTTTTGCTTCATGATGTTTCTTAGGTAATAAATAATATTACCTAGAACATATTCTTGCCTTTACTAGAAAGGTTGCCGTTTGCAAATGAATTATGCGCTACTTATTTACAATTTCTCGAATATGCAGTATAATGGTGGCATAGAACTTGGTAATGTAATTAATTCCATCAAGAGGTGAAATTCATCGTTGAATGAGCAGGTAAACAGAGCGCCTGGCGCGCAATGCCCGCCGCCAGTATTTGCCTCGGGGAGAAATTGCTATGCAAGACTCGGCAGGCGCTTACTTTGTACTCGGATATTAACATTGCACTTGGCCTCATAATTCGAATGAATCCTGCTAATCATGTTAGCATCCTAGAAAATTTACTTTATTTTTACTGGAAAATGCGAAGGTAAATTACTCCGATTCACGGTATAATTCTTAGGTGCCTGTATGGAAAGCAATAGGTAGCTTTTATGTTAGTGATAGACAGGGGCAGTATAAAAACCTATAAATTTATTACTATGGATACCAATTGGATACCAACGAGGAGAATTTTTTAAGAGCATTTCCATGATGTGTGCGTTGAAGCTAATACTTACTTAATTTGAAGGATAGATGATATAAATCTAAGAATGGAAAACAATCAGTACACTACAGCATAACTTTTTAAATCTAGAATTGAAACAGTAAACAACACTAGGTATAGATTTAATTAAGACATAAATGTCCACATTATCACACACATCACATCAACATACAAACCAATTAGTTTATATTACTCAAAGTGCGGCTACTATAACTAGTGGTTACTAACTAATAATAACACACTTGAGTACCTACGTATTTCATTACGGTATAATTATGATTACTAGGACATTGAAAATACCGTACAACGATTGGACAAATTAAATTAAATGTCACAGAGAACGATTTCCCAAGCGACGAATTGACCAGGCGGTGCCATTTCAATCGAACAACATAAATGTATACATACTCCAACCAGACACTATGAAATAACATGGTAGCCAAACACTAACTGTTTATATTGAACTTGTTTGCATGATAGTAACTGAAAATTAAGTACCTATCTAGTTTTGTTTTATCAGTACTTCTGTTACAAACTGGGGAACAATGGGCGCTTTTGCACTAGACGTCACGTCAACGGCAACGGCGACGGCACGGCGACGATCACGTGACAATATCTATGGGAATCGATGACATGCCGTGACGGTGCCGTGCCGGCAAGTGGAAAAGCGTGTCATATAATTTCATTGATTTCATACATTATCTCACCTACGATTACCGTGCCGTCGCCGTTGCCGTGACGTGCCGTCTAGTGGAAAAGCGCCCAATATATGACAGCTGATATAAATTATAAAATTATCATTTGGGGACATTGCAAAGATAACGCATTAGAATTTTAACAAATAAAGGAAACATTCTCATGAAGTTTTGCTAGGATCACAAATCAATTCCTTTGAACCTACGATACAAATGCACTTACCTATTCTATAATGTGTACAGTTTCCCCAAATGATAAAACCATAAATTATAAGTTGCATGTTGGTTGTTCTCCAGTTTGTAACTGAATCGCCCAATCGTTTGACAAGAGAAAAGTGTGTCTTTGATTACGGTTGTAACCACTTTGTGACACAAATTTTATTATAATATAAGAGGCTTTCATTACCAGTAGGTATACCAGGATGTTTGTTAATCCAACAATAGCAACCTATTCTACACAAAAAAGTATTTATTTATAAAATCAAAGGATAGAGAGTCTTATCAAAGTGAAATTAGATTCAAAGCTTTAAAAGAACAGCGGAATGGAAATAGAAACTGAGCCTCTTTAAAGGTACAGCTTTACGAAGGTAACATTAGTATAGAGGAACATTAAATAACTAACTTATAGTAACTTTATCGGTCCCAGCTTCCTGTGGTGCATAACACTGCAAACTCATCGTCTCCATACAAATTCAATTGGGTACTTGATTGAGTAGCTTAAAAAATTTAAAACGTTTATACTTAAAACTGATGGCTAAAAATATTGTGGATTTCATTCATCATTTAAAAAAAAATGCACATTTAGATTTTTAAAAATCGAATTAAAAGTATATAAGTTATTGATTTGATTAGTCAATATTTACTAAAATGTGACGTCATTATTTACTATTTTCATACAAAAAAGCGTTTTTGACATTTCATAAAAAGTTGCTGATTTGACTAGTTGGAAAGTAGCCAATTTCCGCAATTAGTTGAATGTTCCTTAGTTTTCGCTACGAAGTCCTATGCCATCTTTTGTCACAGGTAGTCGCAGATGTATCAAAGATGTTTTCGTTTGGGTAACAAAATTAAGCTGTTGCGGATTGGTCGTCTGAGCCTTAGGATTCTCAATACCAAACAGCGCAGTGGATTTTAAAAGCCTTAGTATATACTAACATATTATATAGGTAAATATCTATCTAACTATAAACATAATAAAAACTACGTCGTAATTTACAAGCGCGCCCTCTACAAATTAAACTTCAAATAGATTTTCCGTAATTAGTAATTATTGCCGGCACTCTCGCTTCCTTTCCTGCCTTTAATAAAGTACCGACCTAATTACAAAACCTTCATTTATTATTTTCAAAGCTATACTTCCTATGAAAGACTAGATCTATGTAACACGAAGCAGAGAACATTTTCATCAAAATACTTACCTTTGTTACTACTAATGCCCAAAGGTATATTGCCTCGTGAACGTAATCAAAAGAAAATAGAAATGAAAAGCATTTTCGATGTTAAAATCCCTTTGTAATTAGCAGCCTCAAAAACAGTAAGCAATAATAGAAAAGCGTCAAAATGAATCCTACTTTAACAACAGAGATAAGATATTAAAAGAGCAACAGAGATAAATTCAAAAGCAACATAAGATATTATAGGGCACGTAAATGACTAAAACTTAAACAACTTAATACTTACAAGTACTTTTATAATTTACATAAATAAAGAGAATTGATTTATTTTTATTATGTAGTGTAGGTATGTTCGTAACGAATAAATATCTTTGACTGATTGCTAAAATCCTTTCACTATCAGAAAGCTATGTTAACCTTGAGTACAAGAGTGATAAAGTAAGTAATAAAATATAGGCTATATTTTATCTGATTCCCACTGGAAAACTCATTAAGCCGCGGGTGAAACTAAAGGGGAAAAACTAATTCCTGATTTGATGAAAACTATAAACTATAAGTACTATGCAGAATTTGTAGGCATCTGGTACTAGGACCTGGCATCTTATCTATCGCCCGGATGCCACCAATTTCAGCGCAGGGAATCCTGAGCTACGGGCTCGCTCCTGGAATGCCTCGTCCAGAATATCTATACCTATATACGTATAACATCTCTGCATTCTTCGTGAAATTGACAGAAAATTTCTGTAAAAAACATTATAACAACGCTTTATTAATGGATTGTGCTCTGTAAAATCTTTACCTATGGCAGTCAAACACTCTTATGTATCCTGTATCCAGAGATAGGTAATAATAATAATTATGCCAGTTTCTTGTTACATTTTCGACTTGTTTCAAAGTGGTTTGCTATGTTATGTATGAGATTGATTAGTAACGACATGTCCATCACGTTAGTTTTAAGTACCTATCTACGGTCTAAATTAAAAGGCATATAACTAAGTAACTATTGGTAGAGGCATATTATATGAACATAATAAAATTTGTAAGATTCATAAGTAAAAAGTTTTAATAACGCGTCCTTATTATGAATGAGCGAGCGGTAAAAACTTTTGGCCCTTAAAGGTTATATTTAGTAACAGCCCATTACCTAATTTGGGGCCCTGACTTGTAATTTATGGCGGCTCACACTGCGTATACCAGGGTTACTCAAACTGAGGTTCGCGAACCCCTAGGTGTTCGCCATTTGACGGTAGGGGATTCGCGGAAAGATTCTAAGTATTAAAAACCAAACTTGTCCCTAAAATCAACTTAATTTTCACAATGCATGTCCAGGTTACCATTTAGGTACGCTTTTCTACATTTATTTATTAGCTTATTTTCATTAAAAATAATTTGTTCTATCAGTACATACCTACAGTTTGTTTTGGGGTTAGGGTCTGCGCTAACGTCTGAGTACTTTAACAGGAGTACGCGGGGTCATAAGTTTGAGAAACCCTGGCCTATACCCTTCTTACGCTAAAGGGGAAAACGTGACACTTAGTGCCCTTTACTACACAGTAAGGACAGTTGACTGCTCATGATTACGGGAAAATGGAGACGCATGAGATCATAATAAGTGGAAGTTTGGTCGTGTGTGTTGCTTGCTTGGCTAGGACGAAATTAGCATTTAGGTTTACAAATCGATTTCAAATTAATACAGTTTTGAAAATATAAGAAATAATAACAAATCAAAAATTCAAACGCAGTCAGGATTTGAACCTGCGTCTTTGGAATACCGTCCCAACGCTCTTACTAAACCAACTGAGCTACTGCGAACAATTCTGAGCAGCGAATTAGTGATCTGCTTGCTATTTATTATTCGTCATGAGTGGACGCTAGCGATATCTGTCGTACAATATTACAACTATACTATTATGTCTAGTCCTCTTTGCAGAAGGAATTTAATGAATGAATGACACGGTGAAAAAATTGTTCATATTTAATCATATTATTTTTTTCTGGAATCACTATTAGATTTTTTAATTAAAATAGTGTTTTTTGATTTTGTCTCAAACTATTTTCGTATAGTGCACTAACGAAATGAAACTCGGTTTAGGCAACGATAAAATTACGCAGAGGGAAATCTACCCGAATTGAGCTTGGAATTCTGTTGGGCAGAGTATAATTTTAAACTGCAATCCCGAAATTCGTGATACGTAGGTAACGTGAACTGCCACGGGCGAATTTTGTTTACCTACAGCAAATTAGTTACATAAATTAAATCAGAATATTGAATAGTTACGTCAGTAAATGACGAATGTTGAAGCAGTAATAAGCTAACTAATAATAAACGTGTAATAGGAGACGTTCAAATGGCACCAACTATCCTCATAAGTATAACATGGAACCTTTTCGCTATCCTTGCTTTATTATTGAAATACGAAAAAAAAAATTGCCTTCCCATACTAAATACGCTATCAGCTGATGCATTTTGTATGTCGTTCGCATTTTTTTTTCGTATTTCGACCTATGTTTCTTAGGGAAAGTTGTTCAGTTTCATGGGTAGATTCACAGATTTCTCGATGCATATACCCTTTATGTTACACGTTGTATTGATAGAGAAATTGAATTACACAACACACACACACAGAGGTAACTATTGAACTCAATTACAATTCTCAGAATATAACAAAACTAAATTATTGAGAATTCCATTTGGTGGGGATGCTTATAATAGTAAAATTCAATGGTAAACGGTTTGGTTTCGGGTAAAAACCTCTAATTCTATTTATGAAGACTAGTCGTTCATTGACATAAAGTATTATCAAAGTTTTACATCGAACATTTTGCTCTTAATAATGTAATAAGTAATATCACCAAGACGTGTAAGTAATAGGTATTATAATTTTCTTTGTTTTTCCAGGTAAGCATCAAAATCCAGAAAAACAGTTTAATTGGTAAGTTTTTCGGCAATGTTTAGCAAAGTGACGACAACGACGACGAATCTATCAAAATAAGCAAGCAAAATCACGTTCTTTTAAATTATAAATAATAGAATAAAAAACGTTAAAAACCAAATAGAAAGGGGTCGTTGACATACAGCACCTCAACCGCGTATGACGTAGGTACCTGGTGGGTAGGTATGTCTCGGATACAAAGGAAAATGCGGGCGGTTTCCTTCTACGAATACAGGATGTGAAGGGATCATAGCCCTTTATTTAAAAACCTCTGTGAAAAAAGATGGTTTTTATTTACAAAAAAATAAAAGGTTTTTATTCTGAGAAATAAAATGTTTAGAAACAAACCAAAGTATATTTAAGAATATACGTTAGTTTGTTTAAAGGTGAATGCATTGTCTCTATTATTTGTCCACGTCTATTATATTATCACAGACTTAAGCAACTACACAACTATTTAGATTCTTTTTGTAGTTCTAATCGTAATTTATCTGTCTAATATGTAAGTAATAATTAAAGTAGGTATAATTCAGTTGTAATCTTGCTGCAATACGAATTCCCATAGCAAAATACAACAATACACAATTTTGTAAAGATCTTCAATCATTGACAGACGTGATGAACGCTTTGCCTTTCCTGAATGGGATTATATTATTTATAACCGCGATTATTATGTATGAAAGTACAAATTCTCGAAACTCACATTCTATGAGCTGCTTTCATCTGTCACTGTCTTTACAATTAGTACTATTCATCTAACAAATAAGTACCTCCAATTTCCGCTCAGGGCTCTTTCCACAGACCTAGATTTCCAATTGGTAGACCACGCAACCTCTTCAAACTATTTGAAAGCAATAGAGTAATTTTTTTGTACCAATACCAACTATGAAAGGAAATACAAGTATCTCCATTTTGTCAACCAAGTACATTTGCGGAATTTTTGAAATGCATCATCATAAACCTGTCTTTCCCACTAACGATATGCCACTGAGCTCGGATTTCAGCCTTCTTATGTAATCTCCGTTTGCAGCCTTACGATCACCTTGGACTAGCTTTAGCTTGACTCAAAACTTCGGTAATCGGAGTTTTTTGTATGGTATGCGTCGTAGAAAAGTGATCCCCGTATTAATTGCTTTGAGTAAATTGCTTGTTTTTAGAGTGTACCTTTTTATGACGCTGGGTGGATTTACCAACAGGGTAGGTCCACTTGCGTAATATACTATGATCTAAGTCTGAGGCTCCATCAGAATGAAATGCTCTAATTATGTTGCTTGTTTATGGTAGCGTCTACTTACGTTTAACCTGAATCGCTGTTTGTTTTGAGTTCGTTGCGGGTTCGCAGAATTCAGTTGGAAATACAAATCATGTTCAGTTAGTTCGCTAGATTGATATTGTCAGAGAAAAATGAAAAGTTTTGCTTTAATATCTAGACCAAGATTTCCTTCATACGTATTCTGTGCAGTATGATTATAAGCTCGGATTTCTTCAATAGTTACAAAGGGTATAATGGCGTGTTAGATAGAAGTGTATTCATGTTGTTTGAAGAAACATAAGAAATTATTTGTCCGTATACCTAAACTAAATACCTAGCTAGGTACCCGAATACCTAGGTACAGTCAGCAAAGCAGACATCTGAGCAGGCCCGCTTGAAACGAACAATTATTTCAGGAAATTATTCATGGATTTTCATGAAATTTCGTATATTTGTTGCAATCAATCAATTGTGTAAGTATGCGAAATTTCATGTAGTTTCATTTATTGGGTATTTCTAGAAAAAAATACTTTCCAGAAAAGTCTCTGTCGCAACACGAGAATAAACTCATCTTGTCTTCAAAATGACAACATGTTCATTCCAGCATCATAAAAGTATAAAGTTAAAGACTTACTTAATTAACCATAGTCTTCTTGTATTTCTGTCCCCGTTCCTTCACAACAACCGCCGGAGTGGGTTGTTCTCGTCCCGACCACTTCCACAATGCCTAGTTAATTAGCTCGTAATGATACCGGCTAGCTGGGGCAGACTAGATGAAAAACTTTCGGCTATAGTTTAATTTCTCCTAAGATTGTAATAAAATATAGAATTTATTATTACAATCAATCCGATGGTGCTTTTCGTTTGAAGCAAAATCAATCACAAATATTTTTTTTATGATAGTATATACCGAGTGAAGAAAACGCACCTGTAGTTTACGTAGACTTAGTGTTTAAATGCTAACGCCGTAGAAAAGTAATGTCGAAGTAAAGCTACGAATGCTACGCGACCGTAGAGAAAATGACAAAATAAGCATAAACACGAGTCTAGCTAGTATTCAGACTTACCTAATTATCCGAGTCTTCTTCTATTTCTGTCCCCGTTCCTTCACAACGACCGCCGGAGTGGGTAGTTCTCGTCCCGACCACTTCCACATTGCCTAGTTAATTAGCTCGTAATGATACCGGCTAGCTGGGGCAGAGTAAGAGCCGTGGATTAAAAACTTTCGGCAATTGTTTCTTTTTTGTTACGATTACGACAGATAGACTTTTCGGAAACTAGATTTTTTTACCATTACATATAAAAAAGTTCATTGAGAAAACCTTCGTATAATAAATACCTGATATTAAATTTCGCTTAATGTGAGAGAATGCACTCGCTATAGCATGCTACGCCGTAGAAGGTTGATGAAACAAAGCTACGAATGCTACGCAGCCGTAGCAGTCAGCTCTTGTGCTACTTTATTTTGGTATTACAGCATATTTTTTGATTTTTTGAAACATGGAGGAATATTATGCCTATACTACGTACAAGTAGTACCTAATGTTAACAAAATGTATGATTGTTTTAACATTACAATAATTTTTATATATTCGCAGATTCAGGCACTGCACTGCTACAATTAAATTTAATGATTGAATACGTCATTAGATAATAATTACAATTAACGAAATTAATTCTGTTTTTTTTTTTTTGTTTACTTACTAATTAGGTAGTTAAGTATGTGGCCGGATTCCATTGTTTGCATTTACTATACGCCCCACTAAACACCCAAGCAACTGTGTCCCATAAAAACTACTGGCATGATACATGGCGCTTTCATAAATCCCAACGTACGTATTATAAATAAAGGTCCGAAGTGCGGCGACAAGTCTTTTTGCGGAAACTGGACCGCCGCCAGAAACAGACAATGCTGTTATTATAGATGTTTATCTCACGACTGCTGCTAAGCCATACTTGTGTGTGTAAATGTGTCTACATGCACATTGCTTTAGTGTGCGTGAGCTCGGCATAGCAAACCTGTAGTAACGCACACAAGAGCGCGTGTCAGTACACACAACTACAAGTAAGGCCGAGCGGAAGTCGTGAGATAAACTATATGAGATTGTACTGGCGGAGTCACCGGTACAGTCAATCGCAGTTTGTAGAAATAGTTTGACCTAGAGACCGGTTTTATTTGTTGTACAGCTATTTGCGGTGTGAACGTGGTTGTTCCAGTTGAAATGACGCTGATTGTACTGCACAATGTACAATATGTACATGAGGTTACTTTGCGGTTGTACTGTTTTATACTCAAGTCTAGTACCTATAATGTTTAGCCACTTTTTAAGCTATTTATACCATATTCCTTATAGGATGTTAGGATTTAAGCAGTGATTTATTTCCTTTTCAACGTATAGATTATGTTAAGTAATTGGACTGACACTGTCATATACAACGTATAACAGAAAGGGTATATGCATCGAGAAATGTGTGAATCTACCTATGAAACTGAACAAGAACCTAGTTCTAGCCGGAATGATATCGGATAGACCTAGTTTTATCCAATAGGGAATGGCTGGACCTAGTTGTAGCCGGCATGATGAAGGCTAGACCTAGTTTTACCCGAAAACAATCGGCTAATACTAGGTTTAACCAAGAGTAAGTGGCTACACCTAGTTCTAACCGGCTAAAACTAGGTGTAGCCGCACTTCGGGTATTAGCCGTAACATATATACCTATTGATAAATGGCTTAATAATCCTGTCTTTGTGCTCTAGTCGTTTGGCATGTTAAGTAATCACATCAGTCTCGATCGATGGTTATTAAAGACAAGTACCTAAGTAGATACCTAGTTGTTGCATGAACCATGTCAGAGATTAAATTGTTTGTTGACAATATACACAATATCTAAATAATTGCTTCATGACTGACTTATCTTTGTATAGGACACTCCTTAGTCCAGAATGATCTAGGAAGAGCCATAATCTTTTAAAGACCATAATAGTTAAGTGATCTAAATATTATATATTATCGATCTAATGTATAAAATATTAGGTCATTTATAGCACTTAGTACCTGTTTGACTGTAAGTAATGGTTACAGCTCATTGTTGGTTGTAGTCACAGATGATTACTATAGTTGTAGCTATTGCAGTATTGTGCTTGCAAGTACTTTGTATACTAGCCATCAACTCCTAACTCTATGCAACTTTGATTGTTGACTACTGCACCAAACAAAAGTTTAACCAATGTTGATACTCGCTCGAAACATGTTTACCATTGTGAAGTTGTTTCAGTTTTCAAAGCAACTGTTAAAAGCGTTCCAGCTTCGACGTGTTTGTTACTATACAATACATACATACATACATACTATCACGCCTGTATCCCTAATGGGGTACGCAGAGCGTCATACTAATAATAGAGCAATTAATATAGGTACTTACGAGATTTTCTGCAGGTTTTATCAATGAAATATTATCCATATATTATGAAATATATTATAAGGGTATTTTTGACTCGCTGAAGTCAAATCTGACATCCTAAATTAATGCAACACGTTTTTTAATATATTTCATCATTTGGTTCTTGAAATTTTATTGAATCCAAAAAACAAGATTATAGATATTTACTTTAAAAATCTGGTTCAAAAAATCGAACAACTGATTAAATTCAACGAGTTGCAATGAATACCAGTAGAAAAATGTATAAAAGTAGGTATTTAAAAATGTACTTAAACTAGACTTGACGAAAATGAAATATTCATAAAAACCTAATTCTTACGTGGCTCTGTCCATTTGCCTAATAATTGGTATCTTTTTCAAGCCTCAAGCTGTACTTAATCCCTATTTATAATGATAGCTGTCATCTTCTAGTTAAGACGCTGAGACAGACTGCTAATGAGATAAACGCTATTGTATTTTATTCTTAAAATAGATTATCTTTAAATCATTTTATTATGTTTCACTTATTACGAAATGCTTAGATAAAATAGGTACAACATAACAGAATAATTTCAATCCTCGATCTTTTTTTAATCCATTATAGATGTATCTAATCGGCACAAACCAAACAAGCTCCATAACGCCGGAAACGATACATAAATGCATGATGCCGAGCAATTTTCGCCGCCAACATCACAATTCAGGAAAACGCCGCCATTTTCCCCTCCACTTTTTTGGCTAATACGTTGGCTTTGCCGACCAATTCGAATCCAATTTACATTTCAATCGTTGGCTTCATGTAAAAACATGAGGCTTATGGAGTATGGAGCGACGATGCACCACAGTAGATGAAAAAGGAGCAGTAAGAAGACGCGTGCACATGTCAGAAGTGGGATTAGCAAAAGAATGTTGGCTCCGCCGAAGACTGAAACCTACTGCTTAGTTAGACTATCGACAGATTTGTAGGTAACTAGTTACACAGAGAATTTAAGGTATATAAGGTACAAAACGATTCAGACCGTTCGGACATTATGGACGTTATAACTACTGCTCTTATTACTTTTTCTGTGGCTGAGCTAAGGTTTTATGAAATAATGTTACACCGGCCGGGAATGCTCTCATATACTCGCTTCCCCAAGAACTCGAGTCCTTTCATGTGCATATGAGGCAATTGCAAAGGCTAAAAGAAAATATGTTGAATAGGTATAAGCGGGTCTTGCATTCTAGCCTTTTCTGAATTAAGAGTTGAAAGTAAGTAAGCAAGTAGTGCTAGTTTTGATCAAAATGGAAACTGTAACATTTGCATCAAAACCAAGAATGTTTAAGTGCTTGTTGTTTTTTGTAGTCCAAAGTTTGACTATATCAGAAATAGCCACTAATTTTGTTAACATGAACTAATAGTATCAACACAATTTGTTTAATTATACTGAAACCATTCACCAACTTTGAAATTACAAAGACACATAGCTCTACTCGTAATAACTAGTTGCAAAATTGCAACTATTTGAATTTGAACCTCAGTCGCGCATTTCCGACCAACTTGGTAAGTACAGCCTCGCACGTACACACTTAAAATTTTCCTCATAATTTACATCGTCGCATGTAGAATGCTATAAATATTCCTTGTGGGAAGCTCAAGACATTGTTTGTGGGATTGTCGCTGCAGCACGCCGCTTACCTGTGCTTATTCCAGAATTAGCGCTATGAGACTCTTTGGAACTTGTTCACGTCTTGAATAAGCTGCCTGCGAAGTGCTCTGCCGCACAATTTTAAAACACAGTAAGTACGTTTTGGTAGTTCGCTGCAAATCGCAATTTAAGTTTTTATTCTTATTTTTTTGGTCACGCTCTTATTTTTAACATTTACAAAAGAAAAAAGCACTTTTCTAGTAAAGAAAATTAAGCAGATTATGATTTTCAAAATAAATAGATGATTTTTTCATATTTAAGGGGTAATTAGACGTAAAAACAATTTATATTACATAAACAATCATAATAAATTTCAAATATCCTACGCATAAATGCAGTAAATGCTGTTACTTACTGTACTTATACGTAGGAAGAGCCAATACTGTCTACAGTGAGATCACTTACTGCATTTATAGTTTGGAACCTAAAGAAAATAAGGATCTTTAACCTTGACTTTAGTGCAGTGATTAAGAAGAAACGATGCATACTTTGATTTTAAATTAATAAGTTTCCTCTCAATATCCTTACAAAATAATAAATATTAAGGTGTTGGGTTTATAAATTGAAAGGTCTACCTTCTTTGAGAGGTTTTTACCAATTTTAAGTTCTTTAATTTAAAATTTGAAAATTAAAAATTGTAGGATGTTTCGGGTAGTGTCTCTGTTAAGGGTCTATGTGCTCGCGGCAACTGTCCCTTTCAAACCAATGACAGAATGCGCGCTCTGTCCTTTTCTAGCATGGGGCTGTTTCAAGCCGATTTCATATATTTTTGCATATATCTCAATGTATACAAAAAGTATTGAAAAACAGAGTTGATTATGATGTTCTTCATAATTATACGGTGATTTCGATATAACATTTGCTGTTTCTAAGCTCATAGAAATGTCACAGTTGTTCAAATTCGGCATTGAGACGCCAGTTTTTCATGATATTTCTGATGATTTCCTGGTGTAATCATAGTATTTTTAGATTATATCTATGAATCTAGTTGTTCTCCATATTTTAGAGAAGCTAACCATATATAGATTTATTGAAAATTCAACTATTAACTATACTAACAAAGTCAAATGCCGGACCGTGTTTAGCCCGATTTAGAGTACTTCCCTCCTTAATAACCACATTGAAAAGGTCAATATGAATGGTTTAAAATCCACTAAAAATACAATGTTTTTCATAAATCAAATGGCCTTTATTGCGGAATAATTTTTCTTGACAGATAATCAGGTTTCTTTCATGCTGGATTGGAAACTATAGAAAAACGTAGAATGTTCCAGCTACCCTTCCTCCAGGGCATGCTGTAGAAGTCAACAATAGGCGATAGGCTGACATATCCTGTCTTTAAGTAGGTAAAGCGATACAAATGCCCTCAATATTTTGTCAGACGTGACTAAAACGCATAGAATAGGCATTTCACGCTCTATCCTAGCCTACCCCATAAAGAATACAGGCGAAACTTCACGTAGGTATGTGATTAATTGATAAATACTTAGATCTTACATGGTGGACTGGGAGTGATAGAAAAACATAGAATGTTCCAGCTGCAACTTCCGAGCCTGCTGCAAAAACCAGCTAAGGGGTTCGAGAGTTTCAGTATATTTTAATTTAGGTGATGGGCTGACAACCTGTCACAACAAAAATATAAAATGCTATCTTAAACAACCCGCAAAACTTGTCAGACGTGGCGAAACGACCTTTGTTTGGGACGTTGACGCAGTGACTACCCCATTAGGGATACAAGCGTGATAGAACAGATTACTTATGAGCACAGCAGCGGGGCGCCCAGAGTGATAGTATGTATTTTATGTATGTATGTGTATGTACCTGTCAACGTTAAGTGCCACTCACTGTATTTATGCTAAGGATTTCTTTGAAAAGTTATTTTCTCAGGTACAAATAAAATGTATTTGTTGCACTTACTGCGTTTATACCTAGTTTATTCTATATTCGTCTTATGATTTTCTTTATTTACTTTGCAGTATGATCACTTACTGTGTTCTTGTTTTGCATATGCGACTTATAAATGAACATACTGCATTTATGGCTGATTTTGGCTAAAATTTTTTTTGTTTGTAGACGAGATAGCGAAAAACGGGTTTTTGATTCGGGAAGATAAAAATTTTGTGATTTCAGAAATATAATAATCCGAAAATTGAAAAAATGTACTTACTGTGTTTTAAAATTGTGCGGCAGTGCTGTTTGCCTTTGTTTTTATGTAGTCCTAGTACCTCTTCGTTTGTATTTAATGTCTTTGTTCAAAGGAAAGACAGGAATGTGAATTCTGTGCTTCTTTGTTTCACCATTTCTACAGAGAGCTATTTTGACTGGAGCGTCTATCGCAATTTGCTTTTTGCACACAGCAACGTTATCTCCCAGAATTTAATTTATTATGCATACCGTTTAGAGGGCTTTGCATGCTAACCTTGTTAGATTATGTTTTAAACGTATTAGCACGTTTGACTTACACCCATTTATCTGTCTGCACCCTTTAAAGCCAGCTTCGGTCGCGTACTCGCAAATTCTTAAGAACCTTCATAATGTGATAGAGACGCCAAGAAAAAAAAAACGATAGAACTGGTCAAAGTCAATTCTCATAGTTACTAAAATACTTGAAATACTGACTTAATGAGCATACAAAATCCTGTACTTAATAACTGTTTTTCAAAATTATTTCTAAATAATTATTTTTAATATTTTTAGGGAAGTAAACCGTATTTTGCGTTGCGAGATATGTTTTTTTTTTCTAAAAGTGTGGCGTTGCTCTGTGGATGAATGCTTTTAAGAACACCGCAGCTGAACTCTTTACTTTACATGCGGCAAGGAAATACGTCGCGGTTTCTTTCAAAATGCATTTGTAGCGTGTACAAGCCGTTCCATCGCAGATAAAGTTGCTAAGCGCGGGTCTCGGGCGGGCACTGTAAACAAGTTTTGTTCGACCATAACAATGGATGCGGCCGAGACCGACAGCTTAACGTGCCTTCCGAAGCAAAGAATCCTTTTTCTTACATACTTAGGTACAATCAGGAGATTCAGCTTGCATTTGTCCTTACCAAACTGGGAAAATCTCACAAAGTGATAAATTGACAAATATCAACTTTGTGTCAGCACGACCACTGGATAACCAAACGACTAGACCACGGAGCCAGTGGTTTATTTTACATGCGGCAAGGAAATACATCGCGGCTTCTTTCAAAATGCATTTACAGCGAGTGCAAGCCGTTCCATCGCAGATAAAGTTGCTAAGCGCGGGCCTCGGGCGTGCACTGTAAACAAGTTTTATTCGACCATAACAATGGCCCCTAGAGAAGGAGATGTGTTCTTAGTTGTATCGCTGCAGCTTTATTCTTTGTGACTTTAGTGCTTAGATTGTTTATGTTAGTGAAGATTGGGATAGCAATGAATTTTAGCACAGAATGTAATATTTAATTGACAATATCAATTACCTCTGCAATTGTATTTCAATTATAATTCTATAGTTATAATCTTGATAGTGATATAATGTTTAGAACATTTAATAACCAATTTGAATATGTTAAAACTTTGACAGTATTCAAATATAGATAAGCTATCTGCTACTATTAAATGTAGCTTTAGTGGACTTGGCAGGCGCAGTATTTGCGCCAAATATAACTACAGTCCCGATCACCCTATTTAGGGTATAGGCTCGTGTCATTCGGCGGGGGCGTATTAATGAGCTGATGATGATGATAACTACAGATGACACGATCCGTTTGCCTTACAAATAAAATTTGAATCACCCTGTTCTACATGGAATAAAATCGACTATATTTAGTTTGTACTTAATACAATGATCAATATAAAAAAAATATGACAATAATAATATCAGCTTTCTCCGTATAAATTTATTTACCGATACCTTTGCGAATGACGTCGTTCAGGCTTTAATGTTCTCTGATGGCACCGTTATCGTTTATGTGCGAACGATATTATGTAGTATGTAAACACTGAATCTTCCCTGAGAGCATTAGCAACCATGTCTCATAATCGTAAGCATGTAACTGCTTTATATCGCTGTAAAACGTGCAATACTAAATTGTATACCTAGGTAAAATAATGTATAGGTAGATAAAACAACGAGCCACTGAATCAAATAAGAGTAAATTTTGACTCCTACATTTTGTAACAATAATATATGTATGATAGAAACTTTAAATAAACAATTTTTTTTACAAAATGCTTAGAAAACCGAGAAGATTGTCCTAAAGTGTCGCAAATCCAATATTTATAATTCAAGGAGTTGTTTTGTTTCCAAGTCGGCGAAGGCTGTTCAGGAGTTATTGTTTTACTCTGACACATGGAAGATATATCATGCAAGCTGGGGAATGAAGCTCCTTTGTATGTGTGTGTTGTTTACATTTGCGTGCCCCTCTCAGCATTGGCCTTGGTCTTATACATTTTACGCTTTTTTAAGAACGTTCATAATAGTACTAGCGCCCCGTTATAAAAAAAAAACAAAATTATTTTCAGTGCAGGCATAGGTTGCAGTAACTATTTCTAGTACATACTTAGTGAAACCACAGAATAATAAATATCTAGTGTGGAACAGAACTTAAAAAAATATTTTACAAAGTTGCGCTAGTAATATCACTGTACCTTTTTACAATCTTAATAATATTTTTATTTGCTAATTGTTTTAAACCATTTACTGTATTCAAAATGTCGTCGATATACGGCAAACGAATGCGAAATTCACTACAACTGTGTTCGTCATATTTTCCATCGTAAAATTGTTGTTGCGTGTCATGTTTCCAAATTATAGGCATTCGTACTAGCATGAGGCTTTTTGTATGCTCTCCGCATCAAAATAGTCGCAATATGTTCGCTAGTTTCCATAAATATATTTTGTAAAGTAATAATAACAGGATTATTATGCTCTGGAACTACCAGGCGAGCATTCAAAAATATTTTTACTAATAAATCGAAACAGCTTCTTTTTAATTATGACATGGTTAGGTAAGTATTTTCGCAGGAAAACTATTTTAGCGGGCGGAAGAATATTAGTAAATAAGTAATTACCACTTTTTAATACGGCCCAGAGCTCTTTGATCATATATCTTTGACAACTATTTACGTAAACTCAACAGATAGTTTTATGCCTCGGCTCATTTTGTGAGGGTAAAAATCGCATCTCTATCAAACCGTTCGCAAAATAAACTTTCAATCTAACGTGGCGTGTAACGGATGCCAGTGAATTAGCGAGTTATCGTAGTGGAGTTACGAGGCCGGCTGTATCACAGATCACATGGTTCCCCGTGCGCCAATCCAATTTTGCACGGGGAAATATCGTTGCGCGCCGTCCAATGAATATTTCCGAATTTGATTTATATGCATCGGTTTCGGATTACTACGCGGAAGACGAGTTCCTTGAACATTGTAATATGCATGCTTCATCTAAACAAATAAGTACCTAAATAATAATGTTAGTTAAATTGAAGAATATGATATTTGACAGTAATAGCTAGCATAGTTAGACGCAATATTAACATTGTAAAAGATATTTTACTTATTTCAAGTATATGTTGAGATGACTTCATATTCCGTTTTATTGTCGTTTTACTTACTTCTATTGGTACGTAGTATATGTATTATATTATACCTACTCCATGCTTCGATCTTATTATTTTTAATTTTGTCACTTGAACTGGTAATGTTTTTAAAACATATACCTTTATATAGAAACCAATTTCACACAGAAGCGATTCGAACTCAAAACCTTCGGCGAAACGTGCCGTTGCTCTAACCAACTGAGCTACCGTGCCTTCGAACGTTCGAACACTCCGGCAAAATTAGTGGTCCCATGCAAACGTCTTTGGTGAACTTTTTAGCTGTGATATTTGATTTCAACATAATACGTACGAACTATCTTATTCGCTTATTATCTTATACGGTATATGCTCTACCACAACAACAACATCTACCTGTTCTAAACTAAAACCCGGAGCAGACAGATGTTACGGGCAGCGGTCTCATTAGTGTTGTCAGGTTAAATGACGCTTCTTTCGCTGAAGTGTGCTCGCCAGTTTTCTTATTACCCCACTGCCGGTTGTTTTGTGTTTGCTGAATGTCTGAGCGATGCTTTCTAGTGCATTCCTCAACGAAGATGGAGGCTTTTTGGACCTATTAAGATTGAGAAAATTGTACCAGGATGAGAAAAAACATCAGCAAATACGTGGCCTGCTTACGCACGGAAATGATATCGCCCTTCGACTTACCCGATTCATTATTATTATCAAGTAATTTCAATAGCATGGACATTACTGTTATTATCTGTTTATTATCACTTTAGGAGCAGTTATCAAGAAATAAGATCCTAAACTTTTTTATGAGGTAAGACTTACTAGGCCTAACTTCTTCGGGAAAGTTTTAAAAGAAGCTAAGTTATTCAAGAATAGGTACATTGGCTATGAATATTAAAGATACGACTAACTTTAAAGCTTTCTTACAAACAGAAATTGTTATACCCGAGGATATTAATTTCTAGGTCTGAAAATTGTAATTTTTTTATCGACACCTATAAAATAAGGCGTGTTCGTTCGAATTCCAAGACCTACTACGTTTCGTTTTACGGACTGCTATATCCACGTTTCGTTATTGCCAAAGCCATAGAGTTCCCTGCATGTTTACGTCTGAGCGAATAACCGCCTCATAAATTTTGCGAAGTTCGGGGTTATATTGTTTACTTATTACAACGCGTCGTTTACGGAAACACCCGCCATAACCGCGTACTACCACCTCCCGTGCGGTGTTTTACATAATTTTAATTTTGTAGCGCAAAGTAACAAGTAATGAATTACACGAACGGAGAAATACCTACTCAAAATGGATGAGGTAAAAGTAGTAGAAAATTGACTAAACTTTTTGTTTCCCCCAGATACTAGTTATATTCCTTAAATAAAATAATAATCAATTTCCTTTGTGCAAGTAGGTAAATTAATAATATTTTTTTATGAAATCACCAAAATTAAAAATAGGATCTGAAGTTCAACATTAATTGACAAAATGTTTGCTAGAAAGCGCCTGTTTATCTTGCTTAAAATAAAAACGATTCTATTTTAATCAGTCACTAGTTCTTCCAATATTTTTATTCAATCAAAGCTAAGCACCTGTTTTATTAAAGCCTGAAAGCATTTAATTTGGACGTACCTACTAGCGAAAAATACTCTTCGACAATGTCAGACTGGAAACAAAGTTTTACTTCAAATCACAGTGTTGTCCAGCAAACAAAATTACCAAAACTGTGCTATTTTTCGCCGTTGCCAGTCGGAGGTAGATGACGCGCGCGGCCGCAATATCGACGGTGATCGAGCTGGAGCCGTATTTTTGAACCACTCGAACGCTAATGCGCATACGAAAGAGCCACATTCGCATGCGAAATTCCAAAATCACTATTTTTGAACATTCATACGTATACGAATCCTGCAACGAGTGGTCTAAACCACTCGTTGTATTTTCTACTACTCGAAACTCAAGTACTCTGTGGTCGCGGAAGTGAGACAGACAATCATTTGACAAGTGACACTTTAACTTTTTAATTTACTTGAATTTACGTTCCGTTTCTCTGCGATTCATTACCGGTTTTTGTAATCAAAGATTTTTGTTAGTGGCGGTGGTGGTATAGTAGGTATATTTCTGCGTAGAAAGGAAACAAGTTATGGGATTAGACTTTATTGGCAACACAGATTTCTACTGATTCAAAAATACGTAAAAACGTGTGTGATAGAAATTAATTTCGTGCACGAAGGAATTTCGTATGCGCTTTCAGTTTTCGATTCGAACGGTTCAAAAATGCGACTCCAGGCCAAGCGCCAGACTGCGCCCGTCTACTCCAGTTCACTTCACGAGCCTACTTTGCATCACTTTGAATTTGTTGTTTTGGATTTCAAGCAATCATTCATCGAGACAACTGAAATCTCTAACTTACTTTCAAACAAAAACTGCGTTATTTTTCTTTAGCGTCAGTCGCAAGTAGGTAACGCGCGGCCGCAATATTCACTACACTACTCGAGCCTACTTTGCATCACTTTGAATTTGTTGTTTTGGATTTCAAGCAATCATTCATCGAGACAACTGAAATCTCTAACTTACTTTCAAACAAAAACTGCGTTATTTTTCTTTAGCGTCAGTCGCAAGTAGGTAACGCGCGGCCGCAATATTCACTACACTACTCGAGCCTACTTTGCATCACTTTGAATTTGTTGTTTTGGATTTCAAGCAATCATTCATCGAGACAACTGAAATCTCTAACTTACTTTCAAACAAAAACTGCGTTATTTTTCTTTAGCGTCAGTCGCAAGTAGGTAACGCGCGGCCGCAATATTCACTACACTACTCGAGCCTACTTTGCATCACTTTGAATTTGTTTATTTGGATTTCAAAACATTCATCAGGTCAACTGCAATCTCTAACTGACTTTTAAAATATACCTAAAATGTCACCAAGAATTTGCTCCGTTTATATACTTTCTGCTACGGCGTAGCAACAATTCTACGAAGTCAGTCTTAATAGTTGACATTCGCAATCGCTGAGTCTTTCATGTTCATTATTCAACGCAGCTTATTTATCTGCGTAGCCTTAGTATCTGTGTGATCCAATCTTTGTTATCTACTAATGAATGTCTCCCGTATTAATGATATCAATTTATCTCAATGTCTTAACGACATTGATATCCTGCCAGCCGTTCATTATTCGACCTTGGCCTTTCTTTGTCTATTTTTTGCGTATTCGGATCCGACACATATACCTTAAGGATAGCTGTCCATTTTCATGTGTGAAATTGTCCACTAAAATAATGCTGGGTCACTCCAGACACTGTTTATTTAAACTAACACAATAAACCTGAATCTCAATTAATTTGTAGGTATTGTAGTAAATTTAATAAGCAAATAAGTATATATTATAGTCGGAAGACCAACTTTCCAATTTGGAAGTGTTTATTGTTTACGGTTATAATAACTTCGCCAGCTTTGTGTTTTCAGCCGATGGTTATTCGGAGTAGAGCTAGTTAGCTAGGAACTTATTTTCAAAGCATAAGTATGATTTGAGCACAAACTAAAATAGATTTTAATGATGTTTTGGTCGATATGTTTGGTTAATCAAATTAAAAATGGTAATGGTACTTAATTAAAATACCTACTAGTTTTTTAATTATTCAACGATTTTTTTTTTTACGAGTACCATTACACCTACTAATCCTGTCCCTGTCTATAAGAGCCTGTAGGGACACCGAGATGTTACTGTGGGAATAAAATATTTTTAGCCTACCTATAATGCGTCCACGCAGCTTTCCAATAGGGAATGATCTTTAAGATCTTTTAGATGTTAGCCAGATGGAGTTAAACTGGAAAACATTTTATAAGTATTTTAAAAAAATTGTGTAGAAAAAATTATTTTCTATTCGACTAGCTATCTTAAGCTAAATACAGTTAAAATTCTAGATTTTAGCAAGGTGCTAGGTATTCGTTCCAGCACTAAGGTACACAGTACTTACCCTGTGGCAATACAACAAGCGGTGACGAAGGTAGACAGACAATTTCCGCAAACCTTTAGTACCTGACCTGCGAATACCATAAAGAAGTAGATTATCTTTATTTACAGCGTGCATTTGGAACAAAATTTAAGTTACTAGATAGAATTCTTACAGAATACGTCTATTTGTCCTCTTTCTCATCTCAATGTTTCGCTCTTGTGATCGATCAAATTTTGTTTGACTGATCAATGTGAAGATGATTTCAGGAATATATCAAAAAGATTGAATAAATTGTATACTTACTTATTAACAAAAAAATCCTACACGGTGTAAGAGACAGTTTCCTGCAGACTGGTAGGGGTTGATATTTCATTATATTTTAGTTATAGTTGACAAAATAACATCAGTAGCTGACTAAGTATAATATCCTGTAAAATTATTCGAGACTTGAAACACTAGGGAGATACCCAATTATATATACAATTTTACTATAGTTATAGAATTATAGCATATTCCAGTAACTGTTTAATCATCCGCACATGAGGATTATTTAAACTTTCATGTTAATACATCAAAAGCCAAAAAGGAAAATTTGGAGTTTTACTAATTTTGAGGTTAGACAAAATTTACCGCGAGAAATTAAAAAATCTTGGCCTTGGCATCACAGAAATCCTTGGTTGTTGTTAGCGCATATTTAGCTGTTTTATGAGTTAGAGAGCTTTTCCGTGTATCACGGCATCCTTTTTGAGATCCGGGTTTCGATAGGCGAACGCATTAGTGAAAATACGACATAAATTATTCAAAAGGCAGCGATCAGATTCAGATAGAACGAGCTTCATCCTCGTTCGCTGTATCTACATCCACTAGAGTGAGCTGGTACAGTTTCTCGTATAGAAGTTGGTTTTAAATATTTCTTCATGGGAGTACCTACTCATAGTAATTTTCCATAGTACCTACTTAAGCCGATTACCAGTACAACTGCAAAAAGCTCCAAGCAAGGGGATACTGTTTTCCGTTGATAAAATTCATTATCTATTTTGAGGATAGCAAAACCAATCTTAAGCCACAAAAGCTTTCCAAAGTCTAAGAACTAAGTTACAATTTACTTTGTTTTACTAAAGTGTCTTAGGTAGGTGTGTTCTACAAAGCCTAATTTAGCCTAAATTTCAGCTTGTTCTTCATTTAGTTTAGACTTTCGCGGCTGAGATTATAACTAAACATGAACAGATTTTTAAATTTAATGACTTTACAACGCCAAGGGGCCATTTTCCTTTCCCTCGATTTACTACTAAAATTAACAAGAAAAGTCGAAATGTTTTTATATCGAACAGGTGTTCGAGTCAATGAACGACTTATTGCAAAAGGAGCACTCTATGTCGTCTAACACAGACTTTTAAATCCTACTGGTTACAAAATAAAACATTACTTTATGTTGAATGGTTATGTTATGTTGACAAGATTAAAGCAAAAGGTTTCGAACTACTTTGAAAATGCCCATTAGAAGTTTGAGAAACGCATCCTTTTGGACACATATACATGTATCATCAAAGACAGGTTTGTGCTCCACCATACAGGAAAATATGAGGAAAGTACCGAAGGTTATTACTTTAATTGGGTGGGCGGAACGGGAAGTAATTTGAAGCTACGGATTTCTGGGGTAAATAGTTATTTGCTGAAAAAAAGATTATATATTTAAGAGGTATAAATCATCAGCATTTAGAAGAAATATCTCAACACTGTACCTACTAATAGTGATGACTATATCCACATGAGATTCTGAATAATTGGTAATGTTTATTTAAACAAATATATTAGATAGTCAATTAGTTTACCACTCAGCAGTATCCATAAAAACATCGTAGATAAATTCTAAGCACAGAAATACTAAACAAAACCAACGAAGCACATGCACTCAAGGAATGAAAATAAATACGGTTATTTTGATTCACTAGCGTTGCAAGAAATGTCATAACCGATTCAAATAAATATTTGTACCTGCTTCAGTCTCGAATTGATCCCACACTTCTTGGAAGGAGAAAATGGGGTAGCAGCGCGCCGGAAGCACCACAAATGCATTTTAGATGTGGCTGCAATGGCGGAATGTAAGGAACCATGATTTTTAAAAATAGATTTTCCCCTTATAAGTAGCTACTAAGCTTCTTATGCTCTGTGCCGACAGATGCAAGCCACTGTCGTGTTCTTAAAAGCGTTTTATAAAAATGTTATCATAGTGTTCTAGCTTCTTATAAAACACTGGATAAGCTTTTATAATCTAAAATTTTATTCCAAATTTAAAAGGTTTTTATCGAAGTGATATCAGCCAAAACCCTTGTAGTCCAAGAGAATTATTTTGTAGAAAACCTACATAATACCTCAACAGATGAACTTAGTGAAGGCAATTACTCCCGAGGGTAAAGGGCAGACAGGTCATCGCACTGCCCGTGACAAAGATTAGGTATTTCAAACTTAAAATCTGAGTAGAATTTGATACCAATTTCAACAATTTAATAGAATAATTTGAAACCAAAACAAAAGAGAATAATTTGAATGTAATAATCAATTAGCGGACAATGAAATTTGGAATTGGATTAGTATCTCTTTCACTCGGGTATTATGGATTTTTATAATAAAGTCTCAATTTGAATCAAGACACAAATCATGAAGAACTCAAGGGATAGCATGCTTACCTTTAAACTTTATAGATTCTGAGCCTAATGCGGGATTACCGATATCTTAGGTTAAACAATCTTTTTAGGTAATAAAATATCTATAAATAAAAACATTTTATAGTAATCCCACGTGACAGAGAATAAAATCCCACCCAAACGACTCTCTGTGACTCGCAACCCGTGCGCTTGCTTACAGAAAAAATATCTCTACACCAGGATTTTGTTTCCCTCCATCAACGAGCCATTCACCAACGAATATCATAAAAAGCAAACATCCAAAAATCCACTTCGATCCCTCTATGTTTCATGTGAACTACAAGTTATATGAGTCTGACTATAGTGGAGTTAATCTGGTGGATTTAGCTAACATGTCACATGATTCAGATAGTTTTGGCCAACAATAGGCGGTAGCGTGGATCTGTACTTCTGTTCGAGCCATGAAGCACAATCTGGTGTTCTAAACTTTACGGTAATCTAGTTTTCTGTCCCGCGATGTTACCCTCAGCTTATATAGTGAGATTTTCCGCGCATGGATGAGATTTGCTTTGCGTAAGCACAATAGAACACAAACATTTGTTTGATTTCAAATAACCTTTATGGCTGGGATAGGAGTTGATTTCTCGAGTATGTACTGAACTCTCTTAAGTAGCTCACTCACCTCATTCATAGCAAACACAAATTCTCATTATCATCATATAATAGTACATTACGATATAAGTGCGGTGGGTTGATCATTACAGCCGAGGCGATATTGCTAGCCCGAGCCGTAGGCGAGGACTACAAGAAAGCAGAGGCTGTAATTATCAAACCGCACGTATGTCGTACGACGTTTTATAACATATTTGCGAGGAAATAGCTAAAAAATTAAAACAATACAGCGATAAGAAAAGAATAATTTTTACTTATTCACAAATTAGGATGCGCGCGCATTAACGCTTTCTTTTTTAAGCCATAGTACAAAGCTGAAACAAAAACCAGCCAGTATTACTAATAAAGTAAATTAATATTTTTTTGATTTTGTTACAGAAAATGGTTGTAATTTATTGTAAAAATTAATTAAATCAAAGAATTAAATGTTTATTTTATTATACTTTATCTCCCAAAGTTAATTTTATTTATAAAATGTTGACCACTTTTCTGCCATAAAAACTCTTTGCTAAGATTTAAAAAAGTACCGTTCGATAAACCATGCGTTTTACCTAATTAAAAAAAAACTCGTGTGTTTTACAGCACTCGTGCATTTTACATTACGATTACGCACAAGTACGTAATAAGATACAATACAATATTGGAATTTGTGTAATAAGAGACCCTTTACGAGCAAATGTGTTATAAACACATTTACACACGATGTGCAAATTATCACTCAAACTTTTGTATTTCTGAAGAACACCGACGCAGGAATAACAAACCCCGACCTTTTATTATCTCGATCTCACAAAAAGACTTTTGAGAAAAGAACAGCGTAAATATTAATTCGCCTTTGTAGACTTAAAACATCAAGGCGAAAAAAGTCTTGTTTGCTTTGACTTTTCGTGAAAAAGCAACGCTACTTTTAAATTATTGAACTACAAAGGCTTTTAAAAAAGGGAGAGTTGGATTGGATGTAGGCTAACGAACAATTTGATTTTGAGCCAAATACACATTGTACCTATTGGGTAGGTATTTTGCTATAGTGTCTGTGTAATAGTTAAAAGTAAGGTTAAACTTCAACCAGTAAAACAGACATTCACTTTTCCAACTTTACACCGATTTAATTTTTAAGTCCAAAAACTTTGCTGTCAATAAAATTATTGCAGAAATTTTGAATTTCCCCTGCAACTTTAGGAGATGCATTCTTTTACAAACTTGCAATGGTGCAAGTTTCTATATAACGCGAAACTTTAAAATACTTTAGTGGAATATTTTGTATAAAATTTAGTTCGCCGATGGAATAATCGTTTTTAATCATTATCAGCACGCAGAGTGCAAACAATAATAAACAATCTGATTGCTGAAAAGAGCCACTCTTCTTTACACCCAGCTGTCACCACTACTTGTGCCATATAGTTTTCAGTACATTGACTTTGAATGTTTCATGACAATTTTGATGTATGGCCGCTGCTTCTAGCTTCTTACCAAATCGCCGCGGCACTTCGTGTTGGAAGCACTTTAGGGCAATAAATTAGCGGTAGCTGCCCGCTAACGGCGAGGTGGGTGGTTTGCCGCGTGAATAATGGGCTCGCAGAGACCCTCTGACGCGAGTAATGTTAAAAAGTACCGAGAATCCTATACGCAAATAAATATACCATAGCTTTTGTCGTTTGTTAAGATAAAAATAAATGCAAGATCAAATTTTGTTAGAATGATATTCATGACGGAGTTGTAATTCTACGCATTTGGATGGAGCTTTGTTAATCGGGTCGTCGTATCGTACCTCGACTCGAAAAACCGATATTCGATAAGAAGAAAATGAAGCTTTACACCACTACTGCGACGGCAAATTTTGCTAGCTGCAATTTGAGGCGGTGCCAGGTGTAAATGGCTCTTATTCCTACTTAAATTTGTATGTCTAATGTCTTTTGTTAAGTATTCATCATCGATTATAGAACTGATCATTATTTCTCATTTTGTTTCAGGTACCTAAACATTTATCTGTCTGCATTGGCGAACACTGAATTCTGGTAATTGGTACATTCTCTTTATCGAATGACTATAAGAAAAAAGAGTATGTCAAGGTCATCTTTCTAGTAGTTTATCTGCAGCCAAAACAAGTAGTGAAATGATGTCATGTTTAATGTTAAAGATAGCTAATTAGGTTAGTCAAGGGTCAAGTCTCGGGTATCGAAGATGATAACCTCACTCGAATTACGATTTCGACGTCAGATTGATAAAAAAAAATGTGACGCTTACGATACCACGCACCAATTTTTATATCAGTAATGTAATTTTACCTGTACTATACACTGGACTTAAAGCTATACAAACTGACAATGGGGTCGGACACATCCTATTACTTTTTCTTTTTTTTCGAATTAAGTATACATTTCATGTTCTGATTTAAAAATATTGCTCAGATAAAAAAGAAAATAAATAAGGAAGCACTTATTTTGATATATCAGTATGTAGGTATATTAATTAATTAGTGTCTGCTCTAGTTTCAAAGGAAAGACGCAATTAGTTAATAGTATCTGATGCAACTTGTAATTAAATAGATTACAAACTTGCGTGGTAATGATCGTACTTAATTATTTATACAGTGTTATTTTTTAGTCATTACGCAAACTGGGGTTGCTCAGACAACGAAATAGAACAACTTTCACTGAAAAAATACGCAAAACAAAATTCACTTCTCTATACAAAATGACTTCTTTGACACTACAAATAGAAAGTAAGTACCTCTATAATAATACGCACGCGTACACTTTTTTGCGAGGTACTTACCTATTTGGCTTTGAAAATTTACTTGTGATCCTTAATATCAAGGCGTATATTGGATTGGATTGTATAACATGTATTGTATAGGTCGGCCATTACATTTCACATTATCTAGTTTCCTATCTGAACTCCTCGGCCATTATCTGTTAAAAGCAACAAAGTCGGGAGATCAAAAGTTTTCCTGTTTCAGTCAGAGCTATGGGGGGTGGAAACTGGGAACATTTAGTTCCCGCTGAGGTGTTGAAGCGGTTCGTCTAAACACTACGTGCGCTCTCCAGGAGGATTTATCGGGAATCTAAAGCATTGCGCTCTTGACTTTCTATTTCCGCCGGTTTGCGCGGAGCTAGGTATCCTGTGGGATCTCGCGCCGATAAATGTTGGAACTCGCTTCCTTTAGGCTTTGTCTTACACAAGTAGCGCGCTTGGAAGTCAGTCTGTGTTCTGCATTAGGTGAATTCATGCTGAGCTTGCATGCTTTTAGATGTAAATTTTCGTACAACATACCTACAATGTTTTATAATGTGCATTTCTGTAGATTGTATTTAGTATAATAGCTATCTGTTTATTGTTACTAAAAGATTCAAAGTGAAAAACACTTTGGAAAAAGATCACAGAGTTGTTTTAAAATTTTCAAATTCGATTGATAAAGTAATATCCCTAAGTAAGATAGGTATTATCGAAATGAATGTAATTATTAATGGACCGGCAATCCAGAGGCGCAGGTTCGAATCCTGCCCGAGGTTCGTGGCCCGAGTCGAATTTATTATTTTCTTTCTTTCATATTTATATGTATTATCGAAAGTTTGTTTTACAACACAAAATTGAAATACTATATTCTTCAAATTCTTAAACATAACAATATTAACGAAAGAACCATATTTTGGGGCAAACACAAAAATATTTTGTGATGTTCAAAGGAAAATATTGCAATTCCGCTCCTGTACAATTTCGCAGGAATTGCTGGCAATTGTGATTTCATATGGTGCTGCGCATTCGGTCTCTGTTTACTTTTATGTTCACGTTACTTATTCCCAACATGTATGGAGGAATATTGGAGAAATGCAATTTCATATCACCACATCATTTTATTATTATTGTGAGAGCTCTTATTGTTGGCTCATAATCTTACATTTTACTATGTACCTCTATTGGAACAATGTAAAAGGTGCGATCAAAATGAAAATAACAATGAGTAGGTATACCGCGTAGAATACCATTAGTTAACTAGCGAGATGTTTTGCAATCTGGTTGCAATGACCAATATTATTATAACAGTTAAAAAGTAATTATTATAAAAATACACCAATATAAATTACGTAAAGGGGTCATAGCAGATCGCCCTTAAACATTTTTCACCCGGGTGCTACGATGAAACAAAAATTGTGCCCAAACTGCTGCTGTCTTGGTAACTAAAAGTAGCTCAAAATGCAATTTCATTGAAATGTAAACCGCAAAACTAACTCCTCTTAAAGTAGAAACGAACCGTTTGGCCACCAGGAGTTTTACGCAGATAGCAATAGCAGCACCTGCGTCCGAGACGTGCGAATATAGATAAGTGCATCACCATGCGGCGAGGTGCACTGCACACCGCCGACTTTCTTCGCAAACTTCCACTTGCGGAAACCGTATAAATGTTAATGAAAGCCAGTCGTCTCTAATGAGATTACAGCTCCCGTGAAATTGGATTCGCGCGGGTTTTCTTTAATTTTCACTCATCGTGAAAATTAGCTTGATCTGTCGCGTTCGCGTCTCTGCGATCGGTTTAAATTTGAATGTTAGTATAAAATAAATCTAGTTTAGTAGATTTAGACGTAAATACTTAAAATCACGCCTTTATTGTTCCTTTGTTTGATAAGTAAATAGTCAATAGCCTAGTGTTTTTGGAGTATTCCAGATCGATTTGTGTGTTGCTAAGTTGACAGATTGTCAAAGTAGTTTTACTTCCCAGTAATATTTAAGTTCCTAATAATAATTGTTGCGCTATTTAGTTAACTTCCTACCCTAATATTACTGACCCATATTCTAATTGTCTTCCTAGCAACATTTACATAATTGCATAGATTAGAGCATGTCTTGGCCTACCTTCCCCAAAGATAAGCAAATGAAGAGTAAGACGGGATTACAAACTGTCAAAGAGCTACCAGGATTTCCATGAAAGCTTAACATAGATACAACGGAAATTCCTACTAATCTTAATGATTTGACAAGAAATTTGGTGATTTCGTTCTTTATGTTCGAGGTATTCTTAGATTATTTATTTATTTATTTATTACACATCATAAAAGGTTGGATAATAAGATTATCCAAAAGTTATAGCTACTAAACCTATGTGAAATTACAAATATTGAAGCAAAATAAGTAAGTCATAGAACTTGGACTAATTATGAATATAGTCTCCTAATTATTTGATGACGAGTGATACTTACTATGATGTGATGAATGCTGATGAACAATCTTGACGTTTTATGCTATATCTTTGACAGCACATGTCATTATCTAGGTAGGTATAATTTATTAATATATGTCAATATTTAGGTATGATTATTGACATATTTAATTAACACTGTCTTGACTTTCACGCCAATAGGATCCTGTGCATATTATTCACATTGTTCACCGAATCCCATCTCCATTTACATAATTGCATAGATTAGAGCGTTTCCTTGGCCTACCTTCCGCACAGATAAGCAAGTATAGAGCATGATGGAATCAGGTAACTGACAAAGAGCTTCTCAGAATCTGAACAAAGATCGTAGGTACCACCAGCTACGTTCTATCATTTCACATCTAATGAACCACACGAAACTATTGTATATGTAGTTGATATTCAACCAATGCAAAAGAATGGAACTCACTACCTGCGTCTGTGTTTCCGAATGCAAACAATCCTCAACTCTTTAAAGTTATAGAGTGAATTGGCCTTCTAGGTGAGCTAGCTCCATCGTCAACTCGTTTTTGTCTCCCCTGATCTAGATAGCAGTCAAAGCAAACCCAATTCAAATGTTTTAAAAAAAAATGCTATACGGAAGATGATCTTGAAGATATGAAAAGCAATCTTGAGATTTAGTCTTTGGATGTAGCAGTCACTGTACGTATAGGTTCAATCAGTCAGAAGCCCGGCACACGTCATGAATTTCACAGTTGCAAGATACTTCGCCCTTATTTGACGGAAGATCGCTACATCTACTTAATTTACTTATATTCATTTTCAGGTAGTATTTTTTTTTAAATTTCAGTATTTATCACAATAAAACATTTTATCATTCTAATTACTTTGTTTGTCTTTACTCTGTGGCCTTTTGTTATTAACTTCAAATACTTTTTTTACAAAACGTATCTTCTATTTTTTCTTTATAATTAACTAGAAACTTTACTCATGTGCTCTGGTATGAAAATAATAACAACTTCTGACTTGCCAATTATTGTTGTAAACTTAGAAGTTTCTTTTCTCATATCGTTACCCAAAGTAACTTTTCTTCATCGAATTTAGTTACTTTGTTTATAAAATACTGGAGGTCTCAGGTTTGTTAGATTTTCTAGGAGTAATTATATGACTTTATTATATTACAAGGATTTTCTTGCGAAACAGTTCTGTTCTTCCGATTGAATTTTGAGTGTTTATAATTACAGAGTTACTACATGCCTTCTTCTATTTTGTGGTTCCTACAATATAAAACTATAATTATATATGTCATAATAGTGGCAGTGTGAACGAGCACGTTAGTAGAGCTGTAATCAAAGACCTAGTAAACACAGTAGTAAACTTCATAGCTGTTGCAGCGCACCATATTAGAACAATGTACACTTACAACTAAATGAACTTTGGTCGGGATTTCCACCTGCCGTGTTCAGTGTTCGCGTATACAGGTGTAAGGGACAGCGTACCAGAAACTGATAGGGATTGCTCAGTCGACAAAACTGAACAACTTTCACCAGGATATTCTTTCAGGAAATAAAAAAAAATTCTTTCCCATACCAAGTGACCACCTTGATCGGACAATTTGTAAAAGCAAAAAGTTTTTTTCAATTCCCAAAAGAATTTCCTGGTAAAAGTTGTTCAGTTTCGTTGAATAAGCAACTCCTATCAGTTTCTAGAACGCTGTTCCTTACACCCGGTATACGAGTAAATAGATGTTCGATCTGTAGCTGTAACAAATAAAATACTCCAAGCACTACACATTGAGCGCTGACCAGTCTACTGTAAATTGAAAGCTTCCAAATTGCTCGCAGGCCCTTGTATTTGTAGCCAGGGCCGGCTTGAATCAATCAGGGTAATGGGGACTAGTCCGAACCTGCTTGGATTAGTCGCGGTGAACTGCCCCCAGCACGCCACGGACCGGCGACGACGGAGTTTCCAATCTCTGCTGCCCCCTTTTGTGGAGCTGATTGAATCCCCATTCAATCAGTCACCGCGATTGAAATTTGACCTGTCACTGTGCTTCCAAAAATAAATTTAAACTGACCCACAACCAATTCACTTAGCTTTGAGGTAAGTTTGGAATAGTTGATTAGAATCAGAGATTTAAAAATTACTGTCCATTCAGTGGATTTAATCCATGGACAAAAGGTATTTAATCAGAGAAAATTAAAGCAAAACCCTTTAACCTTATTTGACCTGTGTCAAATGAATCGTATAAAACAAATATCAGCTTGAATTGTAGAGATGCTCATAACGTGATCTGCACAAAGCATTTGCAGCTACGAGGCAGGCATAGAAGAGCCTCTCCCCCCCCTCGTAAAGCCCCGAGCGATGTCTGTGCCCACCAGTCCGGCAATTAGCGTAATCTGCGTAATAGACGTTTGACCGACCACAGCAGCCCGGTATTTCTCCCCTTTGCCATTGTAAACCTTTGCACGTGCTTTGTGTGAAACTTACTGATACTTAGATATGTTCAAGTCTTGCCTGCAGCTTATTTTATATCCGCACACAAGGCGTAGTTTTTAACTTTGTTGAAGATATTTGATAGTTTACTGGCACGACTGAAAGTCTTTCAATAAAAGTTAAGATGATGAGAGTATCTGAAACTTTAGTTTAAATTTTGACATTTACCATACTTTGAATTTTTCATAAATCACCTGATTCAATTTACCTGAATGATAGAACTAGAATACGTAAAATGTGTTTAGTGCGTCCCTTATTTCGCGTATAACTATTCTTGTTTTTTTTTAGCTTTATTACTTTCAGATAATGAGGGTTTCCTTTTACCTCATTTTATTTAGGAAACACAACTTAAAACTTTATTATTAGGTACCTAAGTGACATTCGCCGACATAACTCAATCAGCTGCATACCATTTTCCAATAGGGTTAGCCACGTACAGTATTTATTGCGTACGAAATTCCCAGCACCTTTTAACATTACTCGCTTCAGTGGGACTCAGCGAGCCCATTATTCACACAGCAAACCACCCACCTCGCCGTTAGCGGGCAGCTACCGCTAATTTATTGCCTTGAAGTGCTTCCAGCACGAACTGCCATGAAGATTCGTAGGGAAGCTACAAACTGTCCGGCCCTACATACCTTAAGATCACGCCTTTATCCCTAATAGAGTAGGCAGAGCAAAAACTACCTAAACAAAGGTCGTTTCGCCACATCTGACAAGTTTTGATGGTTATTATTACAGATGATTATGTAATATTGCTATATTGACGGGTTGTCACCCCATCGCCTAAATAGCAATATACTAAAACCCCTAAATCCCTTATCAGGTTTTTTTACAGCATGCCCAGAAAAAGATGCAGCTGGCACAGTCTATGTTTTTCTATCACTCCCAGTCCAGCAAGGAAGTAAAGTGTCCGGCCCTACATCAGAATAAGGCAATCTGAAGCCTGCAGACGTTCTACGACGCTTCGCTGCTCGCTAAAGTGGGCATTGACAGAGGGACCGCATAAAAAATCCCACGTGTTCGTTATCCTTAAAAAGCTTTTAAAATCTCCAAGGCCCGTATTTATAATCAGCTCTTGATACTGACGGCGAGTTTGAGTTCGTATCAGAAATGTCATTTCAGTACATAACGGACTGTCAAATCCACACTTAATATTGCTCTCAATCTTGAGATCGCTTTATAAATACGACCCTAAAATACCGCCCGTTTTATTTTTTGAGTTTATTTATAAAATAAAACTACGCTTCATTCAACCAACAGGTTAGTTTTGTCAGTATTTTAAAAAACGCAATAAAAATTTCCCATTTCGAACTTGCGTACTTTTACGAGAATAATATACTCAACGAGTTAAATTTTCTCAAATACCTACTCCACAAATTCTTTTGAAGTTTGCTCATTATGCAGAAACTTACTTACATAGAACTTAAGTGAAAGAATTCATCACAATTTCGCTGTTGAAAAATACTTAGGTGCAATAAAATTTTAGTGGTAGTAGGTTCCGTCAAAAACTTGGTATAGTAATCTACTAGATTATATATAAAATCATGTAAGTAAGTTCTGTTTTTAGTCAGAATGTCAACTCAAGTCAATTCATTCTACTATCTTCAAGAAATGGAATCTATGTATCACCGCTACGTCTCACGACAAGTAGGTACCGACATAACTTTGCTGCTTGCCTGGTAGTGACAGTCTATCGTCTCATTGTCCTTGCATTGAAATCTCTCAATAATTATTTTTACTACTAGGTAAAACAAAGGCCACAACAAATTTAGCTGGGCTCCTTCCAGTTACACAGTTACAGTCTACCATAGAAGGCATAAAGTAAAATTGTTAAAGGCCACGACGTGAACGCCGTCAATTTTAAGGCTATTCTCGCCAAAGTCGATCACGTAGCCGGCTGCGGCCGACCAGCTTAATTTATTACTTTTTAAGTGCCATGAACACGTTGCCCCGTTACCTGAACCATAAAGTGCTAATAGTGCATAAATCAGATTTCGCCATTTTGATTCATGGCGGTCGCATTGTCCTGAACAGATACTATTATTTCCGATACACGGCTTTCAAAACCGGATGAATGAATGCAGATATATACTCACCCAATTAAATGTGTAGTGACTATTGTTTCAAAATAATCCGGTGGACATTATTCATTAGTCCACATTTAATCGGCTTTTGTTTTCGAAGTGAAAATATCTTTTTATTTGTGTAATCTGGTCTTTTATGTTTCAAAACATGAAGTTCAGGAGATTGGTAATGTTATCTAGTGAACACAGTTAGACTTCACTTCAGTTTTTTCATATCAGAACCTTTTCAATGTTTTTCATGCTCAAGCTTTGTTATGTATGAATAACTTATGATTGAATATACCTAATTGTAGGAGGAACATAAAAATAAAAGATTTTTTGTACGAAAGTATGTTAATTATGTTAGTAGGTAGATTACGCCTTTTATAACCTTTCAGCATCACATGCCGTACGTAAATATTCAAGCTATTGGATGGGATCGAAATCCGTCCATCTCGTAAATCCGTGCTGCAGTATTGTTTTAGAACTATCTAAATCGTTTCCATGTGGTTTTGGCAGACAGCCGCATCAAATCCCTCCCGAATCCCGAATCCCGCTAGCGGCATGACCGCAAAAAGTTTAATTGCCGAATATGTATTTTATACTTGTAGTATATGGCGAGAGATATTAGTTACGTACCCATTTTGGTATAACTGTTTATTAAGTTTTTTGCATAAAATTTATGAATGAACAATGTAAATACCTACACGAATCGCAAAAACGATTGTTGTATGAAGCGAATTTTATTTTTTGTAAAATTTTACAATAAATATAATAAGCTTGGGCAATGGTACTTAACATCCGAAGCATAAAAGTTTTGTTTTTAATCTTAAGTTTATTTTAAAAGTGCTTTTTTTCGATTAAAAATGCAAACACTATCGAGTTGGTTTTACCGTCCGTCCGTACATTTCTGGTTAGTCAGTTAGTTTGAATTTTCGCACTCAATTAGCACTAATGTGAATAGGGTACGAAACGACCCTCCACACAGGGTTAGTTTGAAAGTTAGCTGCACAGAAGAGTGCACCAATTCGAACTTGAGAAGTTATTTAAGTACGTATATAAAGTAGTTCAGACGTACAGTTATAGGTACATGTTTATGAAAACACGAGCAAAGATATTAGGTTCTTCGTCAACTGCTCCCGCAATTAATTCCTCCCGCGGGAGGAGTTGATGAATCATAAAATGTTCAGTTTTAAGTATTCGTCAACTAATCCCACTTTTAAGTTTGCATTGAAAGAGCCCGAAAAGTACAGTCAGCAACATAAATGTCTCACCATTTTCTCTATCAGCGTGAAAACGTCAAATCTTAAGACAAAAGGCAAAATATGACGTATTATACGTATTACGTTAGTAGACCTCGGGAAAATATTATGACATATCATAATAATGATATTCTGTGGCAACACCTCATTGTCCTAAAAACTACGTAAAATGTTATTCTGAAAATAAGTATGTAAGTAGCAAATTTCACAGTTTTCACACCTAGCAGCGTAGATAAAGTGCAGAACAAACTCCGCGTCAAAATAAATTAGAGACAAGAGGAGCGAACACATTTCACATTCAAGA
Organism: Scrobipalpa atriplicella; assembly: GCA_029255725.1. Taxonomy (NCBI): domain Eukaryota; kingdom Metazoa; phylum Arthropoda; class Insecta; order Lepidoptera; family Gelechiidae; genus Scrobipalpa; species Scrobipalpa atriplicella. Next base: position 38,749 of record JARACY010002513.1, read on the forward strand.
GCTTGCGGATATGTTTCCGTCGAGTCCTCTCAAGGCAATGTTGATGTGACAAAGTGGTACGTCCGTGCTCCGTGTCCGAGATTCATTCGTATGCCGAAGTCGGACGGTTCGCCGCCTGCTGTTCCTAGTTTTCCAGTCTAGACGCGAGCTGCTTTCCTGAAACTCATTGTTTCAGACAAAGGATCGTCCTCGCCGTGTAATTGGGTACGGTTACAACAATATTACTTCAGGATTCGCGTCATTTTCTTGCCATTACACGACTGGTCTTTCTTTTTGAAGCTGGTTGCTGCCGTACTTTGTATGCAAAAATTGCGTCGAGTATCGGAAATATTTTCTTTTTTTTTCAAATTATAAGTAGCAGTAGCTAGACGTTTTTACCTAAATGACCAACATTCTACCAGAACACCTCCTTTCAATAGGAAATACGGAATATACGGAATAGTCCTAGGTGTATTGTTTTATTACGTGCGCTTGAATTGAAAGTAGCATTTCATAAACAATATAATGTACCTACTTATCGGTACGGAGATCCGTATCTTTCTAAACTTAAAGTTTTTTACCAGTACCATACCTGACTCATACTTTTTAAGCTAGCACGTTTTATTAATGGCACGAAAACTTTATACCTATCTACCAGAGCTTTCAGCAGTGCCTTATGCGAGGCTAATAATTCGAAGCACGTGCTAAGGTTTACAATGGCAAAGGGGAGAAATATACCGGGCTGCGGTCGGTCAAACGACTATTACGCTAATTGCCGGACTGGTGGGCACAGGCATCGTTTAGGGCTTTTGGCTTTGCCCTTTTCTATGCCTGACTTGCACCGTAGCTATCTGTACAATTTTGTTTAGGCTTTGTGCGAATCACTATTCTGTTCCACTTCATAATACTAGGATGTATTCCTATTTTTTTATAAATATTTTAAATAGATGATGGCAGATTTAACTGAAGCGAATAGAAACCAAAACTGAAATGAAGCTATTTTAAAAATAAAAACATAAGAATGTATCAAATTTGAATCGCGGCGACTGATTGAATGGGGATTCAATCAGCTCAACAAAAGGGAGCAGCAGAGATTGGAAACTCCGTCGGTCCGTGGCGTGCTGGGCGCAGTTCACCGCGACTAATCCAAGCAGGTTCGGACTAGTCCCCATTACCCTGATTGATTCAAGCCGGCCCTGGTTACAAATACAAGGGCCTGCCAGCAATTTGGAAGCTTTCAATTTACAGTAGACTGGTCAGCGCTCAATTTGTGTCGCATTGAGGAATTTATGAGCTACTTTCATTGAACAAATTTAGTTATTTGTTTTATACGACCCTAGGTCGAATAAGCATTGATGCGTTATAACATTCTGAGTAGTTACGCTGTCTTTATCGACAACTTTTTGTCGAACTACCAGAATAAAATCTATCAATTTATCAAATCCTAGCAACAGAAAAAATATTGAAAGCACAAAAGTATTACGTTATATATGGTTATATTGAGTACACTCGTATATTTTGTATGTGTCCGTCCACTCCACTTATGATTATATTTGTATATAGCTAGCGTAAAATAAGGGTAAATATTGCAGCAGTTTGCTACTGTGAAATTCATGACGTGTGCCGGGCATCTGACTGATTGAACCTGTACGTACGACTGCTACATCTGGAGACTAAATCTCAAGATTGCTTGTCAAATCTTCAAGTTTAGTGAGAAGTTCCTTTGCATTGCTGGGATTCCAAGAAGCTTTTTGTTACAGTAGAAATAAGGGACAGTGAAACTCCTTATAAGTGGCTCAAACTGACCTGACCCGCTTACTAGCAGTCTTAGAAAAACAGGTTGTTTTGCAATTCAGCTGTAATTGAGATGAAGAAGAGTAGCATGTAAGTGTTGTACAAGGCCAATTTCTGACGCTTGCATGGCGTTTATTTTTTCTTATTTATACTGTGCCTTCGGCAAGCTGTAATCCAGTCTTGTTCTATATTCACTTATCTATGTGGAAGGTAGGCCGAGGAAATGCTCTATCTATGCAATTATGTAAATCTAGGTAGGCACAGTACAGTAGACAATTTGAGTCAGTGTCTGTAGTAACAACAACTATTGCCTAAAGATGTGACTAGGATCCTAATGCTGTAATATTCAAGACCGTTTTGGGATCAAGACGTCTTCGTAAATTGCGTGTGCAAGTAATTGATTGTGTTTTCTTTCCTACCATACTGTTTTTGGTCATAGTGATAGAAAAGCGCTATTAAAACGTTTGAAAAAACTAAGATATAGACACGATTTCAAGACTGTGCTTACACTCAATAAATTCGACAACATCCAGAATGTAAACCTTCTGATCTGAAGTAACGCGACAGATCAACCTAATTTTCACGATGACTGAAAAATAAAGAAGTCCCGCGCGAATCCAATTTCACGGGAGCTGTGATCTCATTAGAGACGTCTTCTGGCTTTCATTAACATTTATACGGTTTCCGCGAGTGGAAGTTTGCGAAGAAAGTCGGCGTGCACCTCGCCGTGTGTTGATGCACTCATCTAAATTCGCGCGTCTCGGACGCAGGTGCTCCCGCTGGTGGCCATATTGGCCAAGCGCTTCGTTCCTCTTCTGAGGATAGATGTTACATTTCAAAGAATTTGCATTTTGACTGAAACTTTCACTTAGTTGTTGGATTATAAAATATAAACAGTGTGCCATACAGTATACCTACTTAGTATGTAAATAAATAATACGTACCTATTGGTTAAATTTTTGACGATTTTTTTACAGGTATAAATAAATTGACTGAATGACTTTCTTCAAAGGTCATAGTGTCTCGATAGTAAATAAAATTGTTAGCTGCAATTTACAAAAATCATGCAGCAGCTGCTCCGAAAGTCAGTGAGCACCTCAACCTGGTTCAAACATAAATGTAAATTCTCGCGTTTTGGACGCAGCGCTCGTGCAGGTGCTTTTGTAGAGCTTCAATCGACCGCGCGCTTCGTTCCTAGTTGCAAACTCAAACAACGAAACTAAAACTCAGTCCTGCATTTTACATTTCATTAAAGTCCCGTCGTTTCAATAGGCCATATTTGAAGGATGGAGACGCAGTAACATTTTACCAGCTCTCAAATAAAAAAATAAAAAAACTAGATATTTCACTCATTCTGTCTTTAGAATCATAAATATCTTGAAATAATATTCCACGAAATTAAAATGTTTCGTCTGAAATTTGCCGTAATAATTTAAAATTAACATAAATGTAAAATTTGAGCGA
>JARACY010002514.1:0-41967 GCA_029255725.1 Scrobipalpa atriplicella
TGTCAAAGATTAATTAAATTTATTTGTGCTATATAGGTAAATGATCAAATAAAGCTTATTGTAGGCAAATTACAGAAAGGGCATAATTAATGAGATGACGTAGTTACATTGTGACTTCATTCTGACGTTTTAGTGAGTTGACGATGACGACAGTCATTATTTTTTTTTATTTATTGTTGTTGATATCCAAGGGCACACCAAACCTGAGGCTTTCACTAGTTATCGCCACACTCGGCGGTATCTGCTATGGAGCTGAATCTGTAATTTTTGATTCGAAATAGGTCTCCTCATTTTGCTCTTCAACAAACAACAGATAAGAGTTGACGATAGAGCAAGCTCCACCCAGAAGACCTATTCACTCTCGCTTTGAAGGATTAGGGTTATACGGAGTGTAAGGGACAGCTGACAGATAGAGGTTGCTCCAGCTCATTCAAAATTCTTTCAGGTAATAAAAAAAAATATTCCCCATAAAAATTGTCTGATCAAGATGGTCATTCATTCTGTATGGGGACATATTTTATTTTTATAACCTGAAAGAATTTTGAATGAGCTGGAGCAACCTCTATCTGTCAGCTGTCCCTTACACTCCGTATAACCCTAATCCTTCAAAGCGAGAGTGAATAGGTCTTCTGGGTGGAGCTTGCTCTATCGTCAACTCTTATCTGTTGTTTGTTGAAGAGCAAAATGAGGAGACCTATTTCGAATCAAAAATTACAGATTCAGCTCCATAGCAGATACCGCCGAGTGTGGCGATAACTAGTGAAAGCCTCAGGTTTGGTGTGCCCTTGGATATCAACAACAATAAATAAAAAAAAATATATGACTGTCGTCATCGTCAACTCACTAAAACGTCAGAATGAAGTCACAATGTAACTACGTCATCTCATTAATTATGCCCTTTCTGTAATTTGCCTACAATAAGCTTTATTTGATCATTTACCTATATAGCACAAATAAATTTAATTAATCTTTGACCTCACTTTTGCGTATGAACAAGGAATGAATAAGAATATGCTGTAAAGGCAGGTATTTTCAGTTTTTATTGTTTAATGTTCTATTTTACATAATCATTATAATATATCAACATAAACTAACTGATTCTTTTGTCTTTTTCCAACTAATTAGATAACAAAAATTAAGAGCAATGTCGTCTACAATTGAGCTAATAAAATTAAACCTAGCTATTTAGTTAGAAATAGCAAAAGATTATGCTCACCTGTATTTAGCGAAATTCGTCCACAACGTCAGCATCCTGAGTCTCATGGTCTTCTCAAAGACTCTCCACGGCATTGGCAAAGAATGTGGCTTGAAGAGATAGAACAGCTCATCGGCGTGACTTGCACCATTCCAGTGCCAATACATCGATATCTGCTTCGGCAAGTTGTTGAGCCCACTGTACTTGAACAGGTAGTAGTATATCGGCTGGTCTGTCGTCTGGGCATACAGCTCCGACTCCAGAACTATCGGTATCTTAAAGTGCAAGTCCGAATACAAGTCTATCATCGACGATATCAAGTCTCCGTCTTTGTTGAAGTATTGATGTCTAATCCTTTCGACTGTTTCGTTTTTATCTTTTTCGAAATGGAAGACTAAGTCATTCTGCAAGTTTTCTACTGGGTTCACTTCTTCAATAGACAGTTTATAGCCATAATCTACAGCTGTAAAGTAAATGCCTTCATTGTCATTGAAGCCGATAATCATAGGTACTTTTGTATAGTTTCCTTGTCTTATTAAATCAGATGGATGTTTCGTAAGCACGGCGTTGACTCCAGGTATATCTTTCTCTACACAAGGAACAAACAACGTCTCTGATGTTATGTAATTCTTTCGTTCAGAGTACTTAATACTACTAATCAGTTCTTCAACAGTCTTACTAGACAATATCTTGTACAATTCCTGAGGATCTTTGGTATTATGACCTAATTCTTTGGCTAGATTGCTTGCTGTACTAATAGGGTCGTGTTGGAGTCCCCAAGGAGATAACGTGGACCCGCTTTGTAAAATCGCCCTGTGAAAGAGTCCCTTGGCAGTGGGTGCTAAAATCAAATACGAAGTAGAAACAGCTCCTGCGCTTTCGCCAAACAACGTGACATTGTCTGGATCTCCTCCGAAAGCTTTAATATTTTCATTGACCCATCTTAAAGCTGCTATCTGGTCTTTCAAGCCAGCATTACCGGGAGCTTCTTCAATACCGAGACATAGGAAACCTTCGACGTTCAATCTGTAATTGACTCCAACGAATACCACTCCATGTTCAGGGAATTCATCAGCTCCATAGAGGTAGCCAGTGCCGGTGCCTTCGAAGAAACTTCCTCCGTGTATGAAGACCATGACTGGGAGGAGGTGGTGGTGGTGTTCAGCCGGTGTGTAGACGTTCACTCGGAGACAATCGGGGTTCCCCATGACGACCCATGATGGCCCCATGCGCTGCGGGCAGCGGATGTGCTCTTCTGAAGCATCGAAGATTCCGTCCCATTTTGATGGCGGAAGTGGGGCCTGGAATTTGAAAATTGGTTGCTTTTAAATTCGTACTAAGTATAAATACTAATATTATAAATGCGAAGGTATATCTCTCTGTGTGTTAGGTTTGTTTGTTGCTCTGTCATTCCTAAACGGCTGAACAGATCTTGAATATCTTGATTATATTTAGCAGGATGATAGATGGTATCTTGGAGACAGACACAGGCAAATTTTACTTCAGAAAATATTTCGGTCTCACTTAAACTCAGGTGAAACCGCGGGCTGGAAAGCTAGTTTAACGAAAAATGAAGAAGTTTACGACAACACGAGTAATGCACAGGACAGGATGATGTGCATTAGTTTTGTTAAGTCATTCTAACAATCTCAGTAATTATCAAAACACCTCTGCTGCCAACTGCTGACCAATTAACCCGCGACCAAGGCAGTGCCAATTAAATAAATGATCAGATAAACAAGGAGCAATTAGAGAACACTTTAGAATATGCAATTATAATGATAAGACACTACTATTTTAATGCACACGTCACTAACTGGTAACTAGCTATTACAACACAAAAGAGGTAGGTATATTGGTTGATGCGGTCGATGATAATAATATACCTAGATAAAATAAGGAAGAATTACATCAACAGAATGATATACATGTAGTCACGCCCGTATCCCTTACGAGGTAGGCAGAACGTTAATGACTTCAAGGACATTTTCGCCACGTCTGGCAAAGATAGAGAGTCACTTTAGAAAGAATGAACCTGTTTTTCATTATCTTTTCGCCGAAATTGTAACACACCGAAAGTCTCATTTTCCTATACTGATTCCTACAGTATGCTCGGGAAGAGAAGCAGCTGAACCATTCTATGTTTTTCTATTCGCTTCCAGTCCAACATGGAAGAATGACAAAGTGTCATTACATTACCTACAAGGAATGATACATAATAGAAATAGTATACAATAGTATAAAATTACATCAGATTAGAAGTGTCAATGTCAGGTGTTTATTTGCTATCTCTCACATTATGTCAAAGTTGAGAAAGTGACAGCACTATCTTAAAAATAGTTAAGGAATGGTACCGCCAGAATTAATAGCATCATACACATATGTTCCATCTACCATCCATGTAACAGACAGACTAACAAGTCGCACCTTTCTAGGTATTATCACTCGAAAACCTCAAATACTAAATTTAAATACCGTTAGATGGTAGAGACGGGTAAAAGGTGTGACAAATAAAAAATGCAGTTGCATTGTAAGTGATAATTAACAAATAAGTAAACTAAACGTTTTCTTAATTCAAATACAATAAATTAGATACTTATTTACATCACATCACCGAAACAAAATAAATTAGCAAATATAAATTGTAATATTGTATAATGCTTTGTAGAAATAAGTGACTACTTCATCATGTGCTAGAATTTATTTTTTTGATTCTAATAGTCTAATCACGGTACTTAACAATAAATCACCCGTTAATGATATAGGCGTGATTTCTGTATATACTTAGCGATTTTTCCTTTTCGTTAAAAACCCTGTTAACAGACTTCCAGCTTAGTCATTGACGAGAAATACTCTCAACAGAAGTGTAAGACCTAACTCAACCTTATCCGAACCCCGGGGGGCTTAGGGCTGAAAAGCAGAAAATTCGGCCAAAAGACGCTTGGTCATGCATGCGTCCTAAAGCCTTTTTCGCCGAAAAACAGATAATGGAGTGTTTCGCTATAACTGGCGCTTTCAGCACTGGTAAATATACATTGCTTTCACTAAAATGTAGTGGATACATTAAAACCCTCGAAGCCCTTAGCTGGTTTTTACAGCATGCCTGGGAGCAGATGCAGCTGGCACATTCTATGTTTTTCTATCACTCCCAGTCCAGCATGGAAGAGAGATAAAACAACTAAAACCGTATATGACAGAAGGTTTGGACATATAACAAACACTAAATGTTCTCATTGCCAGAAATTACATGGTATGGTATATATTGTTCAAAAATTGAATGCAAATAGAGCCTGCACGAGCTGGCTTAAAAGTGGTTCTACACATACCCACATGTGGAAGTGAAGGCCGTAAGCATGTAAATATTATAGCAGCAAATTGACATGAGCCCGAGTGCGATTTTGCAACGAGTCTACGTCTAGGCCGTTGTTCACGGTAAAGGCCGTGGCAAGGCCGTTAGACGATTCTTATTTAATCATTATAATTTTTTAGATAGATGGAATTCTTTCACGTCGCAGTGATTTATTGTTAAGTACCGTGATTAGACTATTAGAATCAAAAAAATAAATTCTAGCACATGATGAAGTAGTCACTTATTTCTACAAAGCATTATACAATATTACAATTTATATTTGCTAATTTATTTTGTTTCGGTGATGTGATGTAAATAAGTATCTAATTTATTGTATTTGAATTAAGAAAACGTTTAGTTTACTTATTTGTTAATTATCACTTACAATGCAACTGCATTTTTTATTTGTCACACCTTTTACCCGTCTCTACCATCTAACGGTATTTAAATTTAGTATTTGAGGTTTCGAGTGATAATACCTAGAAAGGTGCGACTTGTTAGTCTGTCTGTTACATGGATGGTAGATGGAACATATGTGTATGATGCTATTAATTCTGGCGGTACCATTCCTTAACTATTTTTAAGATAGTGCTGTCACTTTCTCAACTTTGACATAATGTGAGAGATAGCAAATAAACACCTGACATTGACACTTCTAATCTGATGTAATTTTATACTATTGTATACTATTTCTATTATGTATCATTCCTTGTAGGTAATGTAATGACACTTTGTCATTCTTCCATGTTGGACTGGAAGCGAATAGAAAAACATAGAATGGTTCAGCTGCTTCTCTTCCCGAGCATACTGTAGGAATCAGTATAGGAAAATGAGACTTTCGGTGTGTTACAATTTCGGCGAAAAGATAATGAAAAACAGGTTCATTCTTTCTAAAGTGACTCTCTATCTTTGCCAGACGTGGCGAAAATGTCCTTGAAGTCATTAACGTTCTGCCTACCTCGTAAGGGATACGGGCGTGACTACATGTATATCATTCTGTTGATGTAATTCTTCCTTATTTTATCTAGGTATATTATTATCATCGACCGCATCAACCAATATACCTACCTCTTTTGTGTTGTAATAGCTAGTTACCAGTTAGTGACGTGTGCATTAAAATAGTAGTGTCTTATCATTATAATTGCATATTCTAAAGTGTTCTCTAATTGCTCCTTGTTTATCTGATCATTTATTTAATTGGCACTGCCTTGGTCGCGGGTTAATTGGTCAGCAGTTGGCAGCAGAGGTGTTTTGATAATTACTGAGATTGTTAGAATGACTTAACAAAACTAATGCACATCATCCTGTCCTGTGCATTACTCGTGTTGTCGTAAACTTCTTCATTTTTCGTTAAACTAGCTTTCCAGCCCGCGGTTTCACCTGAGTTTAAGTGAGACCGAAATATTTTCTGAAGTAAAATTTGCCTGTGTCTGTCTCCAAGATACCATCTATCATCCTGCTAAATATAATCAAGATATTCAAGATCTGTTCAGCCGTTTAGGAATGACAGAGCAACAAACAAACCTAACACACAGAGAGATATACCTTCGCATTTATAATATTAGTATTTATACTTAGTACGAATTTAAAAGCAACCAATTTTCAAATTCCAGGCCCCACTTCCGCCATCAAAATGGGACGGAATCTTCGATGCTTCAGAAGAGCACATCCGCTGCCCGCAGCGCATGGGGCCATCATGGGTCGTCATGGGGAACCCCGATTGTCTCCGAGTGAACGTCTACACACCGGCTGAACACCACCACCACCTCCTCCCAGTCATGGTCTTCATACACGGAGGAAGTTTCTTCGAAGGCACCGGCACTGGCTACCTCTATGGAGCTGATGAATTCCCTGAACATGGAGTGGTATTCGTTGGAGTCAATTACAGATTGAACGTCGAAGGTTTCCTATGTCTCGGTATTGAAGAAGCTCCCGGTAATGCTGGCTTGAAAGACCAGATAGCAGCTTTAAGATGGGTCAATGAAAATATTAAAGCTTTCGGAGGAGATCCAGACAATGTCACGTTGTTTGGCGAAAGCGCAGGAGCTGTTTCTACTTCGTATTTGATTTTAGCACCCACTGCCAAGGGACTCTTTCACAGGGCGATTTTACAAAGCGGGTCCACGTTATCTCCTTGGGGACTCCAACACGACCCTATTAGTACAGCAAGCAATCTAGCCAAAGAATTAGGTCATAATACCAAAGATCCTCAGGAATTGTACAAGATATTGTCTAGTAAGACTGTTGAAGAACTGATTAGTAGTATTAAGTACTCTGAACGAAAGAATTACATAACATCAGAGACGTTGTTTGTTCCTTGTGTAGAGAAAGATATACCTGGAGTCAACGCCGTGCTTACGAAACATCCATCTGATTTAATAAGACAAGGAAACTATACAAAAGTACCTATGATTATCGGCTTCAATGACAATGAAGGCATTTACTTTACAGCTGTAGATTATGGCTATAAACTGTCTATTGAAGAAGTGAACCCAGTAGAAAACTTGCAGAATGACTTAGTCTTCCATTTCGAAAAAGATAAAAACGAAACAGTCGAAAGGATTAGACATCAATACTTCAACAAAGACGGAGACTTGATATCGTCGATGATAGACTTGTATTCGGACTTGCACTTTAAGATACCGATAGTTCTGGAGTCGGAGCTGTATGCCCAGACGACAGACCAGCCGATATACTACTACCTGTTCAAGTACAGTGGGCTCAACAACTTGCCGAAGCAGATATCGATGTATTGGCACTGGAATGGTGCAAGTCACGCCGATGAGCTGTTCTATCTCTTCAAGCCACATTCTTTGCCAATGCCGTGGAGAGTCTTTGAGAAGACCATGAGACTCAGGATGCTGACGTTGTGGACGAATTTCGCTAAATACAGGTGAGCATAATCTTTTGCTATTTCTAACTAAATAGCTAGGTTTAATTTTATTAGCTCAATTGTAGACGACATTGCTCTTAATTTTTGTTATCTAATTAGTTGGAAAAAGACAAAAGAATCAGTTAGTTTATGTTGATATATTATAATGATTATGTAAAATAGAACATTAAACAATAAAAACTGAAAATACCTGCCTTTACAGCATATTCTTATTCATTCCTTGTTCATACGCAAAAGTGAGGTCAAAGATTAATTAAATTTATTTGTGCTATATAGGTAAATGATCAAATAAAGCTTATTGTAGGCAAATTACAGAAAGGGCATAATTAATGAGATGACGTAGTTACATTGTGACTTCATTCTGACGTTTTAGTGAGTTGACGATGACGACAGTCATATATTTTTTTTTATTTATTGTTGTTGATATCCAAGGGCACACCAAACCTGAGGCTTTCACTAGTTATCGCCACACTCGGCGGTATCTGCTATGGAGCTGAATCTGTAATTTTTGATTCGAAATAGGTCTCCTCATTTTGCTCTTCAACAAACAACAGATAAGAGTTGACGATAGAGCAAGCTCCACCCAGAAGACCTATTCACTCTCGCTTTGAAGGATTAGGGTTATACGGAGTGTAAGGGACAGCTGACAGATAGAGGTTGCTCCAGCTCATTCAAAATTCTTTCAGGTAATAAAAAAAAATATTCCCCATAAAAATTGTCTGATCAAGATGGTCATTCATTCTGTATGGGGACATATTTTATTTTTATAACCTGAAAGAATTTTCCCGGTGAAAGTTCTTTAGTTTGACTTAGTTAGTGACTAGTTCTTTAGTGTAAGTTCGCAAGAAGCTGTACCTTACATTCGGTATGTATTTGGAAAGACCTCTCTGAATTCCCCTTTTCTGTTCCTCTGCAGTAATTCTTCCTTTTTCTTCTTCCAGCGACCCCACCCCCCGCTCCACCCGGCTGCTGCCGTTCCGCTGGCGAGCGAGCAAGCAACCGAACCCCACAGCATTAGTCCTGGACGAGAAGTTGGGATCCACAAGACTCTGGGACCATACTGCTGTTTCACTATGGAATGAAACATACGCCAAGTTTAGGAGAAGGCATTACGGCTTCAAGAAGAGGAGTCGTGTTACTTATACTATATCGTTAGGGCAGAGGTGATTGCCATAAATTAGGTTTAAAGTTAAGCTTAGAGCAACGAAGGACGTCCCTTTAGTATCGCGTTGTTCTATGTATGGTACAAGTTGGATGTATGGGAGTATATGGCTGTGATAATGTTAGACGGATTTTTGATTGTGCAATTATGGATATTAAAATATTAAGTAAGTTTAACGGAATTTCCCGGATGGGCCAAATAACTGTTGTTTGTTTTGATTAAGTCCTACTAATTAATTTCCTAGAAATAACTCATAATAAACGATACCCAGTTACTTAAAAAACAATTATTAAGCTAGTTTCTTTCCGATTCAGCTAGCTTCTTATTCTTATTCTATTCTTATTCTTATTCAAATAAGGTTTATTATGCTATGGTTATTTATTAATATTTATTTATATTAATACTATACCGGGTGTAAGGGACAGCGTCCCGCAAACTGATAGGGGTTGCTCAGTCAACGATACTGAACACACATCACCAGGATTTTTTTTAGGAAGTGAAATAAAAAATTGCTTTTCCATACAAATTGTCTGATCAATGTGGTCGTTTTGTATGAAAAAGCAAATTTTTATTTTCATTTCCTGAAATAAAATCCTGGTGGTAGTTGTTCAGTATCGTTGACTGAGCAACCCCTATAAGTTTGCGGGACGCTGTCCCTTACACCCGGTATAGTTTGGTGCTGCCGTACGTAAAAAAAACTTCCGTGTATAAAAAAGATTTTTTTTATGTTTTTGTTGCAGTAACTAAATGTATTAATAAGGATTGTGTTTTTTGTCAAATTGAAAAAATCGCAGACTACTTAAAAAAAGGACAAAAGAACCATAGTTATATTTCCGGATTTATTTTCCTTTGAATACTTACCTTCAAGGTTCCACTGTGGTTTTCACGTAGGTAAGTTGTTTTTTTTTTAAATTGTTGTTTTAAAAGAGTTATTATTAAAATTAAACGAACTTAAACGTAAAATCAATTCACTTCATTTGCCATATTAAAATAGCACGATTTTTGCATGTATTTTATAGTTTTAAACTCAAGAAATTATTTGACGGAGAACATAAATGCCTGTCAGATAGCGTTTATGTCATAGTTGTATGCGAGTCATATGCGAGTACATGTTGTAGGTATGTCAAATATATAGCTTAAAATACAAGGCACAGTACACAGTAATGTCGTTAATTATGGATAGCACTTTCTGAAAGTAAATAAGTTATTTATAAACCAATTTTAGCTAACTAAAATTTAAATTGAAAACGGAAAAATTAACAAAATAGATATTATGCTTTACGACAATCTAAAGTAGGATATAGACGAATGTAAGAAATACCAAATTGATTGTGGTGATAGATCTCTAGTCGCGAATCTATTTGTTTACGGTATTGTTATGAATGAGTTGATTATTTAAATCATTGTTGTTAAAACTCTGGTTAAAAAAATAGGTACTTACACTGCGACACAAAACTTTTGAAACAGAACTAAAATTACTTAAGCCGGCTACGCACTATCCATCGCGGCTGTACGTCCCGCCAAGACCACGGCGCTGGATGTAGCCTACGCACCATCGTGCACGAAAAATTTGCTGTACAGCCAGCTTGTCAAAATGAATCAGACGTACCAGTATTGCCAGATGCCCGCGAGTCTAAGTCGCCCAACTTTGTATCGGAAGTAGCCCAAAAAGGCTTATTTGTATGGGCTTCAACGTTTTCTTGTCGCCCAATGTCGGATTTTGAGTAGCCCAAACGCCATTCATTATTTGTATGAGACTTTAACGTTTTCTTGTCGCCACTGGAGGCCCTGAAGTAACCCGAACGGCGACAAATCGCCCAAACTGGCAACCCTGTGACGTACGTCAGCGCTACTCACTATCCATCTGCTGGACGGTCGCGGTGGTGGGGGCGCTTGCTGGACGCAAAATTGATCCAGCACATCCAGCAAGGTAATAATAATAATTATTGACGTACGTCAAGCCTATTCACTGTCGTTTTTCGTCGTGCATCGTGCATGACCTTGGCGGTACGTACAGCATGATGGATGGTGCGTAAGGCGTTTTATTTCAACTGGTATCACCTAATTTTTCATACAAAATAATCAATGTGTTGCCTATTAAAGCTGCCTGGACGAAGAAAGTGGCGCCCCATTATTGTAAAAGTTTTGTGTCGCAGTTTATTTGGTGTCATTTGGAGATCATAAAATTAAACTCATGAACATTAATTACTGCATTTTTATTTAAATTTGAGGCACGATTTTATCACACCAACCCACACAAAAGGTTTAAATTATTGCATAATTCCATAATTTTATAGGCAGTTCATCCATTTATCAGTTTGCAAAGAGTACATAATACACTCCATTCCCGAATTCGCCCATCGGCCGCAAAAAGGGCCAATTGATTTCACAGACTGTGCATTGCAAAACGCAAAAATCCAAATTCGGAGATCTCCGAACAGGAGACCTTAATACTGCTCATAATCATCCTGTAAGAAATGCAGTCATATTTTAATAACTTCGGGGTTTGGTTGTTCATTTCACGATCTAAGATTTTATTTCAGCCAATGGGCGAATTCAGAGATTGAGAAATACATAGTGTCACGTCTTTATCCCTTATGGGGTAGGCAGAGCGTAAAACATCTATTAAAAGCGTATGACAAACATTAGGGAATTTTAGATGGAAATGGATATTGCTTTAATGACAGGTCTTCAGCCCTTCGCCCTTAGCGTTACACTGTAACCCTCGAATCCTTTTGCTGTTTTTTACAGCATGCCCTGGAGGAAAGGCATAGCTAGCACATTGTGTGTAGTCTAGTCTACTGTTTGTTATAATTTCTATCTATAAGCAAATGAATCCAAAGACGAATTGGATCTTCCTTTGATCTTGTTTATAAATAATTTATTTGTATCGACGTATGAGGCACAATTCAGCGTCATTACAGTAAATGCCGGTTCACTCTTTCCGAGCACCGATTAGAATAATAGGCTGGTTAGTTAGCCATTCAGACTCAAAGACCTATCATCTCCTAAAGACCGGGCTCAAAAGTTAACATACCTATCTGTGTTCAGTGAGTTCGTCTTATTTAATATCAGATGTCAAACCGCACCTAACACGTCTTTGATAAGGCTCTTGTAACGATTAGGTATCCCAGAACCAGCAGCTTAAGATACCATTCAAAAGCACGGAATCATCTTACATTTCCCTTCCTAAATTGTGAACCACCAAAAATGGTAATTATCAATTTAATTCGTTCCTCGTAGGCCCACGACGACCAACCGAATCGAGACTTAACTTAATATTTGGGTGTGAACTTACCCCTGAAACAGAACAACTTTCCCCAAGGAACATAGGTAGGTCGAAATGTCTCAAAAAAGGCCCTCCTCCCTATACAGAAATTGTGTCAGCTCGATAATTTTGTTTGGGAGGGTCAATTTTATTTACATTTCGATCTTTGTTCTTGGGGAACGCTGTTCACTTGGTTAGCGTTTTTTTTTTACTCCTGTTATACAGCCGTGTCAGTCAATAAAATGTCTCTGCTCGCCGTACTGCAGGATAATTGCTGTACACGTTATAATATAATTAGACTAATTGCGTGCCTTTGCCTGCCTGACGTTGAATGCATTTTTTTTAAACTCACGTAGGTATATCCTATATTCCTATCTTATTAGCCTGATTCGAATTAATTAAATAATTTCAGGTAGAACCAGCTGCGTCTCTACTCGGATATACCTACTGTAAAAGTCAGTAGATGGCGATGATAGTTTTAGCGTATTTCAATATAGGCGAAAGGCTGACATACCTGTTTGTTCTTACTAAAATGTCCGTTTAAAGTTGTCATAATGTGGCATGTGGCGCCTTTTTTTACGAGATAGAGATACCTTATTTACCTCGGTGATACAGGAAATCTGACACTGAAATCTGAAACAGAATATCAAAAAGGGTTTAATTTCACTTCGCTTCGCCACGATAATTCGTTTCAACCGCAACCAAATTACCATTAATAATGAATAATAATTGAATGTAAAGACGAATGCACACAATCCTTGGCAAAGAGGTGGAGTGGCTCAATTAAAAGATTGTTTGCTATGCCGCGGCCTAACCAAACATCAGGGGTCTGATTCTTTTAGGCGTATCGTATAGCATTACGGGAGGAGTCGATGCGGCGTCGAGGCGGCGGCTGACAGATTTTCTATGGAAATTAACGTCACCACGACAACTGCAGATTTAAAGCTGCGCTGCGCTAACGTAAATTTATATAGAAAATCCGTTCGCCACCGCCTCGACTCCTTCAGTATGCCAATGCGCCTAAATATGCAGAAATCATTTTATTGTTTAGTTATGTTTTACTCTACTCCTTGAACTGTAAGAGTCAAAACACGTTATAAAAGTATCTAGATTCAAGATTCAAATAAACCTACCCGACCCGTACATGATTAGTTCTGGGTAAACTGTAAAATCTAGGAAAGGAACCGAACGCATCTTTAGAGCTTCTGAAATATCCCTCAATCAAACACTTTCGCCGTATCGTCTGACAAACTGTCCAGGTTCAGGGCCATTTTAATTAGGATTGTGTATTGATGTAGAGATGGGTTGTCATCGTCAAAATTGCAATACTCTGAAAAGGAAGGGTCCCTCAAAAGGGGGAGTATTAATTACTCAATAGAGGGGCCAATAGGCTATTCTATGGTACTTTCATTCCATTCCACGTGGTATGCAGAGCATAAGACGTTGAGTAAAAAGCGCTTGCAAATATTCATTTCGTCCGGTTTTATGGTCTTTTTCAAATTAGTAGAATCACACCGCTGTCTAGCGAGGAGCAAACCAGGATCGACGGGTCAGCCCTACCTACCTTACGTTTCCTAATATGTAATATTTACTTTTCATTACATTGAGTATATAATTTTAAGAGATTCTCTACTCAGCATTGAGTTGAGTTTGCTTTCGATTATAATCCACTGTGTGTATTGCAAGGGTTTATTATATTTGTATATTTTTTGTTTTTATAATATCGCCAACACGTGCTATTATTTTGATACCAATTAAATTCTTATCTAAAATTGTTGAAGTGTTTACGAATGAAAATGCCTTTGAGGCTTGGGATGTGCAAAGGCAAACTGGGTGGAGCAAACAAATTGCGAATATTAAAAAAAAAACATCCGAAATTCAAATCCACCCAATAAACATTAGTACACGTAAGTACCTTAGATCAAGTTCTCTCCCCCACTTTCTCGTTATCGGATTGTCACAGTTTCGAGAATCTCCCAAAAGTGGGTAAAGCACCGTCTTATTTAATACCAAAACTTCCCCGCAAATAACAATACGAATTAATAAAACAATGCCCAACCAAACACGGAACTCATCTCGGCGGAGTATCTGCAACATTGGAAAATCAACAAAAACATAAATTGGAGCGAGTTGTACAAAGCGGGAATCAGCGCGCAACTTACACAGCCAACTCAGTGTTTGGCTTGCCCGCGACGAGCCCCCAGGCTAGGGGATAACCAGGGATGGACTTGGGTATGCCCCAAAGAACTAGGGCCACAAATTGTGAATTAGCGCGCAACTTACACAGCCAACTCATTGTTTGGCTTGCCTACGACGAGCCCCCAGGGACATACTTGAAGAAAGATTTAGGCCAGAAAAGTGAATCATAGTAAATCTTAAACAGGCAACTCGGTTTTTGGCTTGCCCGCGATGAGCTTGGCTTGCGATGGCTTGCCCAAGGTAAAAGGATAACCAGGGACAGACTTGGATAACAGGAACGGCTACTTGGGCCACAAAGCAGGGTTCTATCCGGGTCTGTTATAGAAAACCCAAACACCCAGATCTCTGAACAAATTGAAATTTTATTCGCACTTTGTGCTACTCTACTCTATCTACTCCTGTTACTGTATAAGCAAAACTTCGTCAGCGAACTGTTACAATATTGGAGTACGACAAGTCTTCAGGCGTTAGGATAAAGAAATAAGATCTAAACTATTCTTCTTATATGTATCTTCTTACCTAATTTTCTATGTCTTTCTGGTGGCAATGGGGCTCCGTAAATAATCTGTCCTACTGAAAACGTATTTAAATTGAACGCTATAGTCGGTCGTCATGTCAACAATTCAGCATTGCATAGTATTCAGAAAGCTGCATTATTTGTAAAAAGCCGGTATGGACCTTCTCTGAATCCCTCCCTGCCGCTAGGATAAGAAGCAACTTGAAAGATTGCGCTTCATTGACGGCTGCTTTTCCGATTGAAATAAGTTGTATGGGCGACTAATATAAGTTGCTAGAAACTTAAACCAACAAGTGAAACAGCTTTTTAATTTTGTCTCACTCAACAAGTTTCTTTTTTTTTTAATTTCCCGTGGGATTACAGAAAACAAACCACCATCTGCTTCTCGAAATCCAGGTCATACTGCAAATTCCAGAAGAAGGATCAGTCCTATGAAATAACCCACAAATTGTGCAAAGAAAATGTTTTTTTTTTTTATCTGTTATGTGTATTGTGATTGTGACAAATAAACTGAAATCTAATTTTGCAATAAACAGTTTGAACGTAATACGAGATACCAGCTTTGTATAGTTAGTAGAATGCAGTCGACGTCGGAGTAGAGTGCAGCAGACTCCGCCAGATTCATTTATAAACGTAATTAAACCTGGGCAAGACAGTCGACGAGTCCACTTTACAATGGGTATTCTTTACTCTTTATTGTAGAATTTGTAACTTAGCTAAGTATTCTGATGGGTGGGTTTTATTTCGACTCAAGATAGAGCCGACAATGAAGTGCACTGGCCCAGAAATCTTGTAAGCACTGGCTCTAATTTACCAGTTACGACTCAGCGCCGATAAAAAGAACCTACAAAGAAAAGAGCGGCTTGACTTGACACCAGTCTCTGGAGGGAGGGTGGTCGTAAGCGAGGCTACCTTGCGGAGCCTGCTACCATGCTGTTACCGCCTAAAAGATCATATTAGCCCACAGAGAAGTTGAAGGTTTCTCCGCTCATAACCTTCTTAAGATTTAGAGTTATTACTCCAAGTAACTCGTAAACGAAACTTTCGGAAAGGCCCTGTATTCCCGGGAAGGGGTAAGGGGATTGTTAATCCGGGTAATAAAGAAAAATACCCGGCAAGCGGCGGCTAATTGTTATAAACTGGGCAAACATGCAAATTGGACGAGCCGAGTTCCTCTGCCTTTTAATTCAAAAGTTATCTCGTTGCGTTAGGCTTGAGGTGCACCGGGTGATCCGTAAGAAGAAATACAAGGCCTGAAATAAGGTAGAGAAGTATTCGCGGCGATCTGTATTATAGTTTCCAAATGTGTCCGTTAAGACCTCCGTCCCTCGGTCACCGATCATTTGGGAAAATACGATACTGCGTTTTAAGAGTGATTCTTCTTGTGTGACGTAGAGAGAGGTACAAAAGTATCTAAAATATTTTATAATTATAATGTAACATATTATTTGACTTGCATTATTAATTCGATGACAATAAATGTCATAGATATTGTACACTAGATGACATACAATAGGCGTAGTTACTGAATCTTCTAGACTGGAGTCAAAAGTAACTGTCAAATAAATACCAGAAACCTCTTTAATGTTTTTGGACGTACTATTTTTTTTTTAGGTTGTTTGCACCTGGTGTATTTACCGGCCTTACTGTGATATTCATAGCGGAGCGGCGATGCTGGGCGCTAGATGCTGCTTTATTATGCGCTTATATATTTTTAACGCAATAACTTCAGGTTATCCTTTAAGCAGAGCCAAGTATTTACCAAGACCTTTCCACCTGGCGAGGTAAAGAAGTACTGCTAAAGAAGTCGACATAAGATGATGTTACTTAAAACTTGTTCAAAGAAAAAAATACTTAATGGACGAAAGTGTGCGAACTTAATATTTATTTGCGACAGGTGCTTTACATGAAACTAATTAACTTGCATGTGTTTACAAACCAACCTACAACATAATATTGGTCATTCGTCATCTCGAAAAACATAAGAAGAAGTAAACATAAAATAGATCATTGTTTTAAACGATTTTAGTTTTAGCATCTCTTTAACTACATTTCAGCAGATATTCTTCAGTGATGATTTAAATGTAAATAAAGATGCTCTACGTCGAAAAAATTAAAGACAATTTTTGTTTGTTCACCTATTTACTCGCCGAATTTTAATGTCATACCACAATCACACCGCTTAGATTATGTTTATGTAAATAACAATTTTCCTTCCTCTCCACTTCAACCTTTATAAGGTCTCCATTGCACTTACACAACTTTTCGCAACGCTTGCTCGACCCAACCTCCCAGCTCAGCCAAGTGCTTTCGCCATCCCGATACCTACTTGAATACATCTGAATTGTAGTGTGGCGCTAGTACTGCTATAGTAGTCGCTGCACTAAGACGAATCAGCTGCATAGTAACAGTTGTGACCCGTTATACGACAAATTGTTTCATAAAAGTTAAGATTTATATTCTGTGTTTACAGTTGCGGTGCTTTAGAGTCATATCTCGTTGTCATTTAGTATTTAGTGGTTTATGATATTATAGCCATGTTTCGTAAATGTGGTCGCGTTGTCTTGTATGTTTTTTATCTGGTGTTATGTTGTGTTATGTTCGTGAGAGTTGAGGAACAGTGAATGAAAGTAACACTAAGAACATAATCTGACTTTGCTGTGCCTACATGTGAAGAAGTACCTAAATATATACTTCAAACGCTCGCGTCTCAAAACTTTAAATATATTTGAGACATGTTTTGTTTTAATGAACTGTAAGGACACTTTCATTTTACTTCACGATAAAAATAAAATATGTAAAATTCTATGAGCTAAAGTCAAACCAAACATTATAGTCACGCCTTCACATCTGACGGCGTAGGCAGGCCATCGAAGTCCTCACAAAAGTGCTATCGCGCCACGACGTGTGACAAGTCTTGCAATGTTCTGCTATCTACTAGGCGTGCATAAGCCCAAATATGTTTCATCTTGTAATACTATGGACTTTATGTATCAGGACAGTGCTATGTACAATATTCACCCCAGTGATAGAGATCGAGCAGGGGAAGGTTCGGGGGGTGAGAAGCATTTCCGGACAGAACCGATTTTACGGGATACCTTATGCTACCAGCGAGAGGTTTCAGGTAAGATAAAAATTAATTGTAATTTTTGCTTTTGTCACTTTAAATTTTTTATTTCATTTAAAGTAAGCAATCTTAGAATTATATAGTTAATATCTTGCATTGGAAGTACCATTATGATATATATAGAATAGGCACAAGTAGGTATGTGATGGTGATAATAACAAACATTTTTTCCTCAAGAGACATAAATCGAAATATAAAAAATAAAATGATAATAAATATTAATAATTATCATTTACTACGTTGAGTCAAAAATATTTTAGGAATGATATTTTAACAGATATATACCTAATAATGTTCCGCGGGGAAAGATTTTTGTTATCTGGTGATAAATCCAGTGTATAAGTTTTGAAACTTTCGCGGTTGTTCATTGCAATTAGATTGTTATTTTGATTATATTATTGCTACTCGTGACCATGGAGCATGAAACTGTTCTGAAATATCGAGGTAACAATAAATATAATCGTGGTAATAATCCCTTTCAAAATAATAATCTAATTGTAAATCCAGTATTAAAGTTTTGATCACTGGTAAAATGTTCATGACTACAGATCTACTCGTTGGACACGAATGATTGGATAAATACAATAGAGTCTTTGTAACCTCGACCATTAATTACACAGTCTTCTTCACTAACTACAATCATGTAACTGACAATCGTTAAAATGTATTACTTTGGTGACCTACAAACTCATACAATTAGTATACCTAGTAAACATAAAGGACTATGTTGTACTTTTAATCACACACACTTCGAAACCTATTTACACAATAAAGAGTGGTCAAGTTCTTTTGAAAGAGATGCGATTGCAAAACGTTTCTTTGGAATACTAACAAAGTAAACCAGGCCTGAATTTTAAGAGTATTTAAATTCCTTACTATTTTTATTTCAGCCTCCACAAGACCCACCAAAATGGGAAGGAATCTACACTGCAGTCAGTCGTCTAAGGCACTGTGCTCAAACAGTATCCTTAATGACTCTAACAAACGAGGACTGTCTCCATCTTGACGTGTATGCTCCTGAAACTGCCAACCCTCAAGACAGACTACCCGTTCTGGTATTTTTGCACGGAGGAGGATATTATTACGGAACCAAAGCTCACTATGATCCAGAATTTCTAGTCGTGAAGAACTCTGTTGTGGTCATCATCAACTACAGATTGGGAGTGTTCGGGTTTTTATGTATCAATGGTGTAGCGAATCTTGGATTGAAGGATCAAGTTGCTGCTTTGAGGTGGATTAGAAAGAATATCGCTGCTTTTGGAGGAGATCCAGACAATGTGACGATTTCAGGACAGAGTGCAGGTGCTAGTGCCGCAGCTATGCATTTGCTATCGAAATCAAGTGCTGGACTTTTCCATAAACTTATCCTTATGAGTGGAACAGCACTGACACCTTGGGCGTTTAATGTAGAGCCCTTGAAACCTGCCTTTGAAGACGCTAGCAAACTTGGTGAAGTGAATACTGAAGAAGATGTTTACAAACTACTATCAAACGCCTCTGCTGAAGACATTTTAACAGCTTTCAAAGATGTCTCTACAAATCCGAGATACTTTAAATACGCTCCGTGTTTCGATGCTAACACTACAGACCCATTCTTTCACGATACTCCTTACAATACTATAAAATCCGGCACGTTTAATAAAGTGCCCATAATGCTTGGATTTGCCAATGTCGAAGGAATGTTATTCTACGGGATCAACAGCGACAGAAGCTTTCAAGACCTAAACGACAATTTCGTTGACAAACTGCCTTGTGTGTTCTCCTGGCTTCCGCCTAAAGAAAAGAAAAGACTTGCCAGGAAGACTCGAAGTCATTATTTCGGACAGAAGCGTATAAATCGTTCTGCGGTTAAGGAGATTGTCAATTATTATTCAGACTGGATGGCATATGGCACAGCTGATGCTTTTACCAATCTCATGGTGAAATACTCCGACCAGCCTGTCTATAGCTACTTGTTTGCGTATGAAGGAGACAGGAATTTTGCCAAGATGATGTTCGGAGGTGGAACGGAGATGGATGGAGCATCGCATTCTGATGATATCTTCTACGTGTTCAAACCCGGAGGGTTGTCCTTGCTGCTGTCTGGGCGAGACAGACTATTTATAGACCGACTGACCACAATGATCGTCAATTTCATGCGATACGGGTAAGAAATTTTCATTTTGTTTCAATAACAAAATGTTTAATTCCGCCATTATTAACCAATTTGAGCATTATCTATTTAATGGTATTAAATCTATAAATAACAGAGTTTCCAGTCCACCGTATAAATGTAGATAGAATGTCGACTCTACTGTACCTACTCGTAGCAGTAACAGCAGAGACAAAGTGGTACGGTATGATATCAAAGTATTTCAAATGGCGTGTGGTTGACGGTTACGTAGTTCGTAATAGGAGCAAAAAGTGGAATAACCAACAGAAGCGAACCTTGAAGCACTATTTGCTAACTCTTATATTATAGCCAATTTGGGAAAATTTGTGTTATTTGCCATTGTCAATGATGCTTCTTAAAATAACAGCATTTAACATTCACGCGAGTTTTCGCAATGATCGGATGGGTAAGACTGGTAGGTAAGGTAGCAATGCAATGCACGACATGTTTGTTTACTTATGGCGCAAATCTTTGATACGAGTATTTGCAATTTTACAAAATGTTTGATAAATAACGCAAAACTTCTCGTTTACTCGGCTCCTGAATATGAATGAATAACTTTTTAGAAAATATCTATGTAGTTATAGAGTTCAGTACTTAAGTACTATTTAACATAGTCAGCCTAGAGGAACCTAAGCTATATATACCTACTACGGACTGCCACTTTCCTCAAAATCCTATCTCAAAAGATGTTGTGTTGTAAGATAGGCCTAAGTATGTCAACAAATTTCAATCTTGTAGGTATGTTTAATATTGTGAAACCCATTCACCATTAAAACGCCTGAGACGTCACTCTTTCATACAAATTAAGAAACTATCGTATTATACCTAAATCCTAGATAACCATTGTTGACCATTGCGTTGCGTAACAATTTAACAACCAACTCTCACATTTTTTCTAGGCTCGTCCAAATCATTTATTAACCAAATCATTTTCCTTAATTTCCAGAGACCCTACTCCAACCAAGACCCGCCTTCTGCCAGTCCAGTGGCCAGCTCGCACCAGCAACGATTCAAGACTCCTAAGACTGGACCGACATCTTACAGTAGAAGATACCCCCAGCACTTATAATGGGAAGTTCATGCACGATATGCTGTGTCAATACGGCTTGCCTGGGTTTGTACCCTGTGAGTGAAAATATTATATGTGAGGCCTAGTGACAGAAGGCAGTGAGTAAGTACTTAGTTGATTTGTGACGCTTGTTTGTGTCTCGTGAGTCGTGTGACGCTCCTTGGATGTGAAATGTCGGTTTGTGACGCCTGGGCAAGACAATCATCCTTATGAAGTTGATTTGCTACTAGGAAATGAGGAGTGGACTGATGTCGCTGGACTGAAATTGTGTGTTGATGTGGCGATTATGTCCAAAAAGAAAAGCAACTGGTGCTGGCACTTTCCTGTTAAACCCTGTACATATAATATACGAGGCAGGCCCATCTGTATTTTAAGTCTTACGATAAGTGATCTCTGTACAAAGATGTTTATTTGGCTAAAATGTATGGAATATTTGTACAACTTCTGTGAATAAATAGTCCTATTTCTCGAACCATTAAAGCATTTTACTAGAAATATTTGCCAACCTTGATAAACGTTGCTCAACTGTGTCACCAATTATTACACGCACAAATGGCAAAACTTAGAAAAATAAATTGGCCAAGTTCAGGTCCGACTTGGAATTGCAGGGTTCTGTACTAGATATTAGTTCAAAAAGTGCTTTGATTTCTTCTATGGGACACTTACCTAAGTTAGAACTTTAGTTTTAACTTTAATCTAACCGATTCGTGTGAAATATCGTAAAACATACGTCGTAGTAAGAAAATTCTCTTGAAATCTAACTCTCCTTGGACTTTTGTTTAATTAAATTAGTTACTGACTTTTATTTACATGATTTGTGGCGATGTTGGTTTACCTGGTAACTTTTATAAAGCCATGCTCACCTGGAAGGAGGCCGTCGCATCTTATTGTGTTTCGTTTGACGCGATAATATTTATTTCCTCTCTTCTTCAAGCACGGAACCCTAAAAAGAATAACACACCCACGATATGAATAAACAAACAGTTCTCCACACAACATGGAAATGAAAACTGTCGTACAAATTCAAACGGATATAAAATCTTTTGTCCCATCCCAAGTCCCAAACATTTGTGGAACAGTGAATTTCCTCAGCAAACAATAGAAGCACAGGGCGAATGAAATAAACTACAGATCTGTTAACAGAGGCGCAGAGGGCTATTCGGTAAAAACACGACTTTACTAAATCTCAACTACATTACTGCTGTCACTTCAAAATCCTAACTTATATTAGTTTGGTCCTGTAACTTTCTGATTTGAATAAAGAAGAGACAGAATACAATAACTGATTGTAATCCTACACCCTACACGCCTAAAATAAAACGGCATGCGGTGTCGTCTTATTTTAAGCACTATATACTTCAATTTGTTTGGATTATAATCAGCTGTTGTATTTCTTTTCTTTTTTTTAATTCAAATTCTAGAAAGTGACAGACCAAACTAAAATAAGTTAGGTTGTGTCTACCACCGAATAGACACCAATTACAGTTACTTTTAGTTTAGTCGTGTCATTTGCTACGCCGAATTGCCTTCAAGTCTGTGAAACTCACAGTCCGAGGTCTCGCCCGTTTTATAAAATATGCAGATCAAATATTAAAAGGCGCGCCGCAAGATCATCCCATGGAACGGACGGCGGCAGATATGGCTTTATTTCGTTTGAATATGAACTGAACGCGTTTCTTCTAAATCTGCAACGGTCATTTAGTATGGCAAAATTTATTTCTTAAAAATGAATGGAGTAACTCATATAGTAAGTTCAATTTGTAACTTGACCTACTGGTGGAGTATCACCAAGCGCCGACAATCGCTAATAGAAAATTATTACAGGGTGTGCTTTTCTTTAACAGAACTATTGGGAAAAATTATTCCCATTAGTTTGGTCAGCAGAATGAATAGTGAAACCGATGGAAAGAGATCATCGTAGTAATCAATAGAAAATTCATGGAAAACCCGTGCCGTACCTAATATTATTACCTAAGTGAAGGGTAAGAAAATCGATACCCGAGAAAACTCTATCGTTCAATTCTCCAACCACAATAAAGTTAAAATATGTTTAACCTCAATATTAAAGAATTTCAAACGTAATTACGGAAGTCATGACACCGTAGTGAGCTGCCAACGTGGTCAATTAGAAAAATGAACGCTGCCGGTCCCGAAAGACCACGGCTTACGACGTTACTTTACGATCAGAGGAGTAAGTAACTTTTAAAAAGATAAGTAGGTACTAGGTATAGGTACTAGTTTAAAATAAGCGTAGTGACTCTCTGGTTGTGACACCTTCTACAGTGTACAGGATGTCGTGGAAATGATACGCAAAAAAATAATTTAGAGTACTAATTGTTAGAATCAAGCTCAAGCAAGACCCAAGATCGTTCCATCTTCCACTCTACCTCACTACTGAATAGGCTAGACTCGGAAAATTATAAAATTATTGACATGCTGGACTGGGAGCGATAGAAAAACATAGAATTTGCCAGCTGCATCTCCTCCCGGGCATGCTGTAAAAACCAGCTAAGGGATTCGAGTGTTTGGGGTAACTATATTGTAATTTAGGCGATGGACTGACAACCTGTCACTACTACAATATACATATCTATCTTAAACAACCCTCAAAACTTGTCAGACGTGGCGAAACGATCTTTGTTAGGATCATTGACGCTCTGCCTACCCCAGTACAGACACAGGGGTATGTATGTAGATTATTGACAAAAAAAGGTGGCCCGAATTCGTAACCCGCTGTACATTGTATTGTAGTTGTAGGTGCCTACAGTGAGTGCAGCCACTAGCCAGCGCCGCCACCGCCTCCAGAGAGGAATATGTTCCGCTAAGCCGGAGCTCCGCGGCGCCGGCTCTCAGAATAAATATTCAATGTTTTCATTCAATTTCCGCGAGTCCATCTCCACCACTGCTCCAAGAGATAGCATTTTATATTCGAAACAGCGATACAGAATAAACTAAAGCTTGGTCCAGGAATCACATACACTTGAGTGGTATGAATAAAGTTTCCAAGATTATCGTCGTCTCTGTGTTCAGAGTTGTATTTGTGGAGTGGTATACGATTCATTCATACTTCCTTACTTACTTTGCTGTGTACTGTTTTAGTCCGTGGGTTTTAGGATTCTTTATCGAGAAGGAACCCTTAGTATTCCGTGGTACTTCAAAGTTCATATTTTTATACCAGCCTTATATACCTAGAATGGGATCACCCACCACCGTAGCCTGCAAAATTCGAGTCATCATATCTGTGTCGCCCCTGCAGACATTTCTTCACACTGGTTTTCAAGTTACCATGTAAGTAGTAGAGATCTGTAGGGAAAATATGGAATCTTGCTTCGAACATTTGTAAGCATTCATAGATGATGTGAATGCAGCAGCAGTCCTAACTTCGATGTGAAAGAGCAGATTTTTGCGTAAACAAAACAACTCTTTTATTGTTTCTCTTTTTCAAAATTAAAGGCTCATTTCTAAAGAAATAAAATTGTCTATAATGTGAGATCAAACCACCGTACCGTGCGGGATTTTATCACGGTGCAGGTTGGGGTTAACTTTTGGAAAACTCAACCAAGTGCAAGATGAACTTGCATATAGTGGTTTGTTCTGTGTAGGTAGGTAACCTTTAGGACCATTTTGTCCACTTCCTAAAATGTCGACTTCCCAAAAAGTTGAGTTTCCTAAAATGTTGACTTTTCATAGTTTCGCAAAATGTTGACTTCCCAAAGGTACCTATATTATTTTTATTTTGTCGTGTGTAGGGTAGGCAGGTCCAAAGGACCCGGGGAACCCTATTGTCCTGAAATAAACCTCCTGATATGATATGGTTTGTAAACCACTGTAAATCAACAAACACAATAACTGGGTCCAACGGCATAACATGCTCACCGAAGCACGAAAGCATCTTATTTGTCAGACAAACCATTTCTTCCCAGTTGTCCCTTTTGATTTTAACAGTTCCTTCCGGGACTAATGAGATATTTTATACCCCTAGTCCCCAATCATAATCGAGTACTTCGGCCTGCATTGCCCTAACCCTACCAAGCTGGAATCAAAACTTCTGAAGTAATAAATCGATAACATCAACTTTGTCGCAATTTTTGCAATTTGAGTAGATATTCAGAAATTTATAAAATGCCATCACCACATTATACGATACGGAACCAACCTCAAAATCACCTCATTTAAAAATTATCGAATTCGGTCCCCAATATTTTATAACAATTATCATAATTATTCAATGAGACGTAATCTGGGAGTGTGTTTAAACCGGTGGCCGATGATAATAAATTGATCGAATCTCCATATTCAGGTGATATTTCACTATTAGGGCACATTATGTGCGGGGTTGCAACCCCGTGCGCCAATTCCAGACTGCTTTATTATGCGGACCCGCATTTTATTACCTGTTCATCATTTTAAATATCTTTATTTTCCTTTGTAACCAGCAACCCTCTCCCAAATTATTGGGATAATTTTATGTTTATTTCTTTATGATGGCCATTGCGGACAGATTTTTATTTTAAGTTTTCTTTTTCACAATCGTATGTGTAAGGGAGCCTGATGCAGACTTTAAAAGAATATTAGCACTTTTATACAGGTCATAGTAAAACTCGTACCTACGTCAGAAATAAGTATGCCAACCAACCACCGACTTTATGAGGTCCTCAAGAAGTCCCATATTAAAATATCTCATACTCTTTTTGCTGATTGTGTGTGTGTGTGTGTGTGTGTGTGTGTGTGTGTGTGTGTGTGAAAGAGAGAGTGTGACTGTTTTTATTAAATTCTAATCAAGGGCTAAGAAAATCAAACTGCAAAATTAGCCGTTTAAACACAATATATTATTAAAAAAGAAAACAATACAATATAAGAACAATATTGTAGAATCATCTTTACAGAACAAGAACAGAGTCGAGAGGTGATCGCTCGGCACCGGTTTAATACCGGTGAAAATAGTACCGGTTACATACCGGTTAGGAAAAAAATACCGGTTAAGGTCCGGTTAGAAATATTAATAGTACCGTTTGCAAAATAAACCGGTTTTAGTGATGTCAAAACCGGTTATAAATAAACGTTAAAAACAAGAACCGGTAACTTAAATCATAATGACAAGCTAAGAATTTAAAGATCCTATTAAATAAACTCGAAAGATTTTTTTCTATGATTTATTTTAACCGATACTATTTTCACCGGCATATTAAAACAAGTGCGAGACGAGAATAAACCTCGCCAAGTCATCCACCATGCGTCGCCACTGCGATTCACTAAGACATACATCGCGATTTACAACTATTTAGATCACAAACATATTGCTTCTTCCATTACAAAAACGTGTAACTTAAAATATACATCGTTTTACATTTCAATCGTCTACAAGCTTTTATTTTAAATGACAATAAATTATAATATCGGTATAAGTGGTATAAGATTACGCACTCAGAATATCACACCAGAATTTGTAGTCAAATATAATAAAAGTAAAGGAAGTGGAATATATACAGTTAGTTGAAACGCAGCGGCGACTAATTCATAAATCTTAGTATCTCTACTCACAAACGGGATCCGCCTCGTAATATAACCTCTATGTTAATCTTTTGGCCACGGCACTGTTGCTAACATCTTATTTTTTACAAATCTGGGATACAAGACGTTTTGTCCACAATTTTGAGGGTTACCACGCGATCAAACTTCGCAATCAATATCGCATAGCAAGGCAAACTGTAGCATTTAAATTCATATACAGCAAGCATTTAAAACTCTAAATAAAGGCGTGGTAACCCTGCTCGCTGCGCGGATTATTGTATTATAATGAACACATACCAATACTACAGAGTACAGAATACGAATGGCACTATGTAGGTCGATATTACAATATACACGCAGCGGATTCAAACCCTACAACCCAATTACAACCGATTACAAATTAAATATAAAAGATGGCGGGAACAACAGTGCCTTAAAACGCCCATTACATTACAATATTATTTATTTATATATTTCTATGCCGATATATCTATAATAATATACGCAGACAGACAATATACACAACGCAGTTCGTGAGTCCATATCACACTATAACTACATTCGAATTTCTATATCATAACGTCTTTTGAGGGCCCGACGCCTCTATGCCTCTATACACATACAGCCCTCGCTTCATCACCGATACATCATCATCAACATCATCTGATCATCATCACACGAGCGACAAACACATCCTATAAAAGACTTACGCTATCTAAACTTAGTACAAAAAAATATTTTGATTGATTTGACGCGGGAACGCTCCGATTACAACGAAACACTATAAAATATACAATATCTTCTTTTAGATACCGGGAACACACACAGTTCACTGACGTCGACCGCTCAGTCTTTTACCGAACACTCGCCCGCACGCGCGTACGTTTAGCCGCATCTGCATCTGCGCACCACGCACACCCGCGCACACCGCACAACCGCACTCCGCGCGCTCGCACCCGCACCCGCACCCGCACCGCACTTATCCGCACCACGAGCACTATTCCACCCGTCTCATAAGGCATTGTGTGTGCGTTACATTAAACCTGGTCTGTACACGGTCTGACCGCCACATACAATTGATCTTTATTTACAATTCGACGATCACACCTTTCAAGTAGGAATATAAGATCCGTGCTAAAGCTTCCAGTAATAATTAACTTTATATTTTGACCTTTATATTCGCCGCCAAACGCCTCCTTTAGTTCGTTATAAAATTCGTTTATTTATTATTTCAATATCTTTGTCATATTATTTTTATTGGTCAACTGTGTAAGCTTGTCATTATTTTCAAGCATACATAAATTTCTCTTCTCTTCAGAATAGTAGGTTAATAACTTGCCGAATCAAAAACAAGTCAAGCCTACTTTATAAAGCGTTCAGCAAGATTCACATCACTTAATTTAGCCAGTCGTTTGGGTGGTAGCTTATCAAAATATGTTGAACATGTCGGGTTTAGAAGTATCAGGTTCGTTGTGTTTTGTGTAGTATTGTACAACGTGTAACAACTAGATATACATACTGAAGAAAATAGGTATACACAAAAAAGCAACAATTGAGCCTCAGAAACGTTAGTCCGAAATATATATGAAACAATATTTTGACTCTAAATCTAGCCCTAATAAGATTTCTGTGCCATTTCTATTTTGATGGCAAATCGGCTACCGTTTTCGATTTCAATGCAAAAAATAATCAAACCCGGATGATAATTTTATCGGAGTGACACTTTTTAAGCAACTTTTAAATTGGAATAACCACGAATTTAAGGATAGAACATAAAATTATACTTGAAAAATCTTTAACTTTTTTCGTTCCATTACCCGAGTTTTTAGAAAAAACAATTGTATGTAAGTGATTCTTCAGTATGTATATTGTAAGGGACAACGTACCAAAAACTGATAAGGGTTGCTCAGTTAACGAAACTGAACAACTTTCACCCGAAAATTCTTTCAGGAAATGTTTCTTTTTTTTTTGAAAGAATTTCCTGTTGAAAGTTTCATTGACTGAGCAACCCCTACAAGTTTCTGGTACAGCCCCGTAGTTTCCACGTCATAGCTTACACGTGCGGTCGTCGCCGCGTGTGGCGCGCGCGGGGCGCGGGGGCGGCGGGGGGCGCGGGGGGGCGCGGCCGCAGCGAGCGCCGCGACAGGGAGGTAGGACCTGCGGGGAAACAGATTTGTTACATATTTACGTGTGATTAGGGTGGTAAACCTCTATATCGACCAGAAAAGTTCAATGCTGTTCAACGTACACAGATAATTCTGCTGCCCATTCAGTGACTTTTTGATTCGACAGCTTTCACGAAACGGGAAAATTTGCTCTTTCTTCCCCGGCACCTCAGACGGAAGATTGTGTCATATGGTAACTGAAATAAATTCGTACCGGGTGCGGTGTGCGCGGACGCAGGCAGTGTGCGGGGCGCGGGGGGCGCGGGGGGCGCAGGGGGCGCGGGGGCGGCGGGCGGCGGTCAGCGGCGCAGCAGCGCGGGCAGGTCGGCGAAGGCGCAGGCGCCGAGCCCCGCGCGAGACATGCGCGACAGCAGATCCCGCGCGTGAGTCACGCTCGCCTCCACCGGGGAAATCCATTGCATACCCTGTGATTCTATAACCAAACGGGATTACGTAGCACCAGTAACAAAACACTATTAAGATTAAACGTTACTTCTGCCGGCCTAGCAAGCGCATCTAGACTAGACTTTTGTCTTCTACGCACGCGTTGTTCACTATGAACAACACCTAAACTTTTTCATTTTGTAGTGCGCAACGAAAGAGATACATAATTCGAATATAAGATAATGCTAATAGAATAGAAAGTCTATTTTAGGGGTGCATGCTCGAAAACATAAAAATTAGCAAACAATCCAGTCCGCATTTTAATTAAACGTTTTAGAACCATTTCGGGTAAGAATACGCAGTTTGAATAAAACCGGTTATTTCTGAACCCGTTTCGGGTAAAAGTACACAGCTTGAAAATCAAACCGGGTTTTTTGCATTATCAAGTTTATTGACAGACAGTAAACACATTAACATTTTAGATTTGCTTGTACATATTTCCTAAAATATTAAAAAGTAAACAAAATGCTGCAAGGAAGAAAGAATAAAATTTACGTTACAAGCATCGTGCATTTCACGCGTCATCATTTTACTTCAAATTTTGTAACTTAGCATTTTATGTTTTTCTACTTTTGTCAGTCTACAGTCTACTACGCCTAAGCGTGCTCAATCAATCTCCATCAAAACCCATACATAAAATAATAAATGGTTATTATTACCTAAAATGGCGGAGTTGAGCGCCTCGCACACCGCCTCACGGCGCACCGGCTCCAGCTGCCAGCCCACAGGACTGTCCCACGGATTGCTATACGCTAACAGACTGAATGCATCCTGCATGGAAACACAATCCCCTTGTGAAACTTGATTTATTGAAATTAAAGCGAAAGAATTATTCAAATTTAGGTTGTGAAACTTGGTTCAATTCATTATATCGTCGACTCTGTCTCAACTCATTCACCACCGCTCTAAACTTGAGTCAAGAACTAACCCATCGCCAATAAGAGAAAATACTCAAAAAGAAGTCCTCTTCTTCTTGTCGTATCGATCGTTTAGAAGTCAACGGTAGTCGGCAAAACAATGATTATGTACTGAATAAAACACACATACAGAGCGCTGTATGTTTTGGAAATTCACTTTAAATTCACATATAAAAGTTACATAGTTACGTTATTATTTGCACCTACCTTGCAAGGTAGAATGATAGATAATGGCGTTAAGTCCTCCATTTTGTGCTTAAAGTTACAAAAAACAAATAAAACTATTAAATCTTACCTCGAGCATAGACTTGTGGTAGACGTCCTGCTGGAGTTTCTGGCTCATGGCGTACAGCTCGCGACCGAATGCGAGCATTCGCTCCACCGACGCGCGGGCGCCGCAACCACCGCAACTTGACCCCGGGTCTGTATTTATTAGGAAATGTTAAACAGGCCAACATTTTCTGGTCTTACGTGCTCATTGATATGTTGCTTCTGGTAGATAGGCCTAAATTTTCTGGACTAATGTGTTCATCAAATTGATATCTTGCTTTTGGTTATTGCCTACAGATACCAATTCATATTGCAATGTGTACTGTGTTCCATGTATAAGAACTACGGAACGAACAGTAACTGTTGGTAAAGAAGCTTCCAGCTTAATGGATCTTAGTCCCAAAAAGGTTTCAATGCCTGGGTCTGAGTAAATGACTGATCTATGCATTGCGCAGAGTAAAATTCAATACTTGTCTCTTGACACTTTTAATTGTTGTCAATTTATAAGCCAAAGATATTCTAAGTATAGACGGTAGTTGTTGTTTAGTGCATTTACTTTGCACAAAACATAGAACTAAAACACATTTCAAGGAGAATTGGTCAAATATTCGTATCACATCGAGGTGTAAGCCCACACGGGGGAAACTGTGCTGTCAATAAATTGAGTATTAAGTGCGGGTGTCTCGGAAAGAAGTAACTCAACCGTCCATGCATTTAGTCCCCACGTCAAATATTTGGCTCCCATCACTTATTTTATGCACTCGTTCTATCTATCTACCGAAATATCTACTTCTTAGTAACCACTTCCTCGTACTATTTTCAAAGAATCTTTCTTTTAAACAATAAATTTATATTTTCAGTGCATCTTTTATGTCACCCTGATATCAAAGTTTTCAACCGGTCAGTGATAGATAGAACGTGAGCTTTAGTCAATTAAAATACCCTCATGATTTTTGTATAATTATACGTACATATATTGGTACATAATATAGATAGAATAGGATAGACTATGCATTTTATAAGAAGCGACAAACTTCACATAATACCATGCGAGAAGAATCCAACTTTATCTTCCAAGAACCCAAAATACCGTGACCATCCCACACCCCATGCTTCATTTTAGCATGCACGATGTACCAAGAATAATTTACTATAAGTAAATTCTTCATAAAAAAACGTGTAATGGAATAAAATGTGTGGTGACATGCATTGGAAACTACTTCCAACTCAAGGAAAGTATCTTTCTAAGTTGAAAGTAGTAAAGTTTTCAAACAAATCAAACCAATAATCAAGGGATACTTACGTAAGAAACTCAAACGAGAAGTAGTTGAAATAAAAAGAAAAGATACTTACGCAGGTTCGTCGGGTGATTATGATGTGGCAGAGCTGGTTTAATGCTATGTGTGACTTGGCAGACTACAATACACGATTAAATATTACCAAAATAAATAAGTTTACTTTGCGGCAGCAGCAGAAATATTTTTTTACAAAGGAAGGAGGAAGAATTTTATAAAAGAAATTTGCAGCTAGTTCCTAATGTATGAGTGGCGTTAAATTGCACGTTTTTAATAACTAGTAGATACTCTGCTTGTCCCATTTGTACACAAATTAATTAATTTACTAACCCTAGGCGATCAGTTTTAATCAATCAAGCCTGTAACTCAAAGAACTGGGTACTTATTTAATCGTGTACCAAATGTTGTGTAAGAAATAGTAAAATTTGTAAAACGAAAGTTATTTCAAAGGATATGTGAAACAAGAGTTATAAAATGTGTTGTGGTTTTGATTCATCTAGCACTAAACTTATGTCTGAATGATAACTAAATCTTTTTAAAATGTTATTTTTTGTAAGTGATAGTGGCTAAATAGGTTTTGGTAACGAGTCCTAGAAGTGATATTAAATATGTTTTATACTATTTTATTATTGAGTCGATTGACCTCTCGGGTAAATAAGATCCACATTTTTACGTATAATGAGGCTTTAAAGGGTTGCATTTATAGTTCGAGGCAAAGTGAAACTCTAACATATCTCAACACCAAGTATGATCGTGGACACTAAATAACGCTACAGATTATCGCAAACTCGACAAGTTAAACAGTTTTCTTTTTATTTGAATCTCATTCTAGGACCCGTCGTTTGCCAAGTCCTGTGAGCGTGTAGCATGAGTGGCACAATAAAGGTGTAGACTGTAGGGTATACCCACCGGGGAAGAAGTCTGTGGTGAGCGCGTGGACGTCGGCCGTGACGCCCGGCAGGCCCTTGACCGGCCGCGGCTCGCTAGTCTCGCTACCTACAACGCATACCGCCGTCACCGCAGCCCGAACTACCGCCACGCCGCCACGCCCGCGCGCCCCAATGTTGCAGCGACGAGAGATACAGGCGTGTGCGTATTAAGTCATCGACATAACAGTTTCTTTTAGGCCGGTATCGAAATCAGCTCGATACGCAGTTGAGACTCAAGTTTAAGTTCGAATCAGAAATGTCATTACAGTACTAAACAGACTGACAAATCTATACTTAATTTTGCTCTCAATCTTTAGATCGAGAGTCGTCTTGATAAAGCGCTCAGTTCATTTTTGCAGCATACATGTATTGTCATTTGTAGCGACACTACCGACTTGACATTCACGTTGATAGGAAGCGTAATAGAACATCGCAGACTGCTGGGCTCGGAAATACTAGACTTAAATAGTAGTTTATGAAACTGCTGCATAAAAAGGAATTACAATGCGTAAAATTTATTTTATTTATGTGAGTAATACACAAATTCCGCATACTAAAAGTCAAACAATATTATTTCAGATTTGAAACTGGATGACGTAATACAATTCCACTTTTGAAACCTGTTATTACTCCGTCGCTGCGACATACCATTCTGGCAACGGCGTGCTTGAGGCGTATTCGTACAGCCCGAGAAACATTACTTTTTTTATAAACTACTACTCTAGAAACATTTATAAAAATAACCGGTATTTTTGTCAAACCGGTTATTTTTGTAACAGGTATTAACATCTCTTCAGTAATGTTTTCCGGTTTGTACTCTCTCGGAGTAGCAGTCGACATGCCTTGTTCAACTCAAAGTAATACGCGCTAGGTGCAGATGAGTGACCGTGACGTGAGCGACCAAGAAGCGACAAATAAACTAATTTTACATGCATTTCACCGCCCGAAACTACATTGTTCCCGGCAATCAACTTGACATAAAATGGCATAATTTTCGCATCGAAAATTCAATCGTGTATTCAAGTATTTGTGTGCATTTTAGATAGTCAAACATTCCGTCCACTACCTCAAGAAGTCTGCCGGTAACTATACAAGTAGGTAAACAAGACCACTCTCGTTCTTCTTCTTTTCGTATCGAGGCAACCTCGAGTTGAAAACCCAAGAGTCTTTTATTTTATTAAGTGGTATTACTAGATGGAAAAAGACATCACATTCAACCAGATACAAAGACTCAACGCAGTGTCGAGTGTCAGTCTAGTGTATTGAAGGTTATGCTCAGAATCCTAACTAGATACCTTGTTTACCTACATGGTAATGATACCAATTATTGCACTCATATTGAACATACAAATTGAGGTAAGTATTTTGCCTCTTTTTGTGACCGACTGATAGATATGTATTTTGTGAAGGAAATGGTCAAAATGAGCGCTATCTACTGTGCTGTGTAATATACATGTTACATTACCCTTACATGGTTCTGAAACAGGGTTCTTATTTCTTTGGGTTAGAACCTAATGTATGACCACGAAAGTATACACAAATTACTGCCAGAGTTATGTTGTGTCAGTTTGAAGATACATTAAACTATTTCATTGTGATAGGATGGTACTGATTCCTCGTAAGAATATTTACAAAATGATATATAATTCTTTACTATGGTATAGTTATTGTGCAGTCTCATGCTGAACTAAAAAGCGACGAGCAAATAAAAATAAAGTGATGAATACGAAATGTTCATGTATAGAACACCCCAAATTGACGCCCAAAATATAAATAATATGGATGATATGGTGTGCAAATAATACATAACTGGAAAATATATCATTAAATAGTTAATTACATAATAAAAGTAATATCAATTTTAAATTACGTAATTACTTAAAATTAAATAGGAATTTGTATGTCGATGCCAATTTGTCAACAATATAAATATATTCTACTATACCTACTATACTATCTACTTTTGTGTCAAATCTCAGGGTGTAAGTCCAAGTCATACACAGAAGGACATCCCTCTCGATATTAATGTTCACCTACGTTACGCAGACAGAAGTGATCTGCGGTATATCTTTACACAGATATTTTTGACATACACATGCTTCTTTGATAGTATTCCAATCCATTATAAGGTTTAAAAGTTATCTTTAAACTCGAATTACACTGAACCAATACTTATTTATATTAAATACCAGTTAGCATTGAAAACCCGAACAAACAA
Source organism: Scrobipalpa atriplicella (assembly GCA_029255725.1). NCBI lineage: Eukaryota > Metazoa > Arthropoda > Insecta > Lepidoptera > Gelechiidae > Scrobipalpa > Scrobipalpa atriplicella. The sequence goes on from JARACY010002514.1 coordinate 34,684, forward strand.
AAAGTTATCTCTGTTATAGAAAATCTTAGAGAAGATTATAGTGTACTTCGCAGAGCACTGTTAAAAGAGCAGACAACACGATTCAAACGTACGTTGATTTTCACAGTGTACAAAAATAAAATATCAAATCACGTTTTCAATGCAGACTGTGTTCGCCCACCCACTCCCAGTATCACTAGTAAACAAGCAATGATACTCACCGCCGTGGTCGCCGTTCTCGTGTGGCTCGTGCGGCTCGTGTGTGGCGGGGGGCGGCGCGGGGGAGTGCGGGGCCGGCGGGGGGGACATGTCCACGTCACAGCTCTCGGGGGTTTCTGACGGGGACTGGTTGTCTGACACACCTGGGGAAACAGAAGTTAGCATACTAAATCAGTCAAGCAGCACCATTTCTATAAGAGGGTATATTTTTTCATATTTCAACCTATATTCCGTAGGGAACCTTGTTCAGTTACAAGGGCTCACATCACACCTTATTTATTCTGTTAATTTCTTTACCCGCAATATGGCAATTTCACTTCCGACGCGGACAGGTTGTCTGACATGCATGGGGAAAGAAGTTAGCGCCTGATCAAAAATTTATAGCAATTGTTGGGTGGGAGAAATTGCTAGTTTCGTGGATAAGGAAACAAACCGGTTATTGATACCGGTTATTATTTAAACAAGTCCCCGCACTAGAAGTTTTTTGTATTGTATCCCCTCCTTACGTGGTCTAAAACAAATCGTCGTTGCATTGACAGGACGTTGTTGGTCGGATATTGTATACTATTTGAGGCTAACCAACTTCTTTGGCGTCGGGCTCAGCAGCACCATGTCGTCGGCGTAGCTGATATTGTTGATAATGACATGATGATACTTATGGTGGATAAAACACCAAGAAAAGAGTGTTTTTGAATATAGTGCGTATTTACCGTTGGTGTGTTTACTGTGCCCCTCCCCGTTGGGCGCGCGGCTCGTGTGGCTCGTGTGCGAGATCACCGACACGCCGTTGCTCGTGCTGCCTCCAGACACCTGTAATCATTGATTTACTATTAGAGATTCATAGCGTCATACAGAAACAAGCCGAGAATTTGGCACCGCTTGCCTGTACTACCCGTCCAAAAAGGATTACGTGCTTCAGAGGGCACGTTATGCCGTCGATCCCGGTCGCTGTCGGTCGATACACAAACCAGGCGGTTTATAAACACCAGGGTTTATCGGGTCGATCGACGTCGCTCACCTCGGCATCAGAGCCGTTGACCATCTCGACGAACTGCCGGCACTTGAGCAGGAACAGCAGGTCGGTGTCTCTCTCGAGCAGCCCCGGGTACAGACGCCGCACCGCCTCGATGGCCTCCCCCACGCGCCCCGCCAACACCAACCGCGACACTCCTGAAAAACAGAAACAAACTCAGCAAATTATAGGCTTTTATATCAGCGCCCAGCTTATATACAGGGTGTTCATTTAATTGCGTGCAATAGCTTAGGGGGTGTTTCAGTATCGTTAAAGGAGCCCATAAAAAATATTTAAAAAAAAACCAACTCAAGGAATCAATAACCCTAAAGTCTGTATTTATCATGATTCCAAGAGCTGCGTCTGTCTCTCGCGCTAGAACTGAGCCCGCGCGAGTCACTATCTATTATTTTATAAATTATTATTTAATCTAATTTACTACACGTAGTCAGGCGGCAGTCGCTCTGTGTAAAAACCAGTGCCTTCGTTCAATCACCTAGATTAGGTAGCCGACCCCGTGAGATACGAGATACTCACTCTGCCTGTTCTTGATGGAGGAGATGTCCTCGTGTATGTTCTGTGAGGCGGCGCGCGCGAACGCCTGCGCCGTGCCGCAGTAGCCGTGGTGTACCAAGTACGTGGACACCATCCTGTTAAACATACAACGATTGTCAATAACACAGTTACACTTCTGTTAGGATACAAACACTTCTATAAAAACTGAGGTAGACGCGGCTTACTAAACAAATCGTCACTCAAAAAGCGATCCTGAAACTACAACATAGTTTGTTCACGCGCTAGTGAACACTGAAGGATTGATGTATGTTAAGGTGCCAATTTTCCCTTGTTGAAGCGCTTCAACTTTTGGCGCATGTGCCGCGTTTACCTCAGTTTATATAGAAGTGTTTGTAAGGATACCGTTCAGATGTCCGAAGTCTCGACCGCACCACACCGCTTTAGGAATTTGTATAAAACGCTTAAAATCTCAAAAAGTTATACATACATACATAAATCACGCCTTTATCCCTAATGGGATAGGCAGAGCGAAAACGACCGAAAGGTCGTTCCGCCACGTCTGACAAGTTTTGAGGGTTATTTCACATGGTCATGTGTATTGCTATTAGTGACAGGTTGTCAGCCCATCGCCTAAATTGCAATACATTAAAACCCTCGAATCCCTTAGCTGGTTTTTACAGCATGCTCGGGAGGAGATGCAGCTGGCACATTCTATGTTTTTTCTATCACTCCCAGTCCAGCATGGAAGATATCAAAAAATGATAAAATAACAAATACGAACTTTGTGTTTCCCCCTGGTAATCGAAACCAGGACCTAAACTGTCGTGCCTGGTTGTGATGTTACCTGTGTAACACTTGCTGCCACTGTCCCTGATCGGCGGGCAGCGGGAAGTCGTCGATGGTGGCTCGGGTCCGGGCGCGGAGCTCCCGCAACATGTCCTCTATGTCGAACACGAACGGTTGCTGACCGAAGTTCGCGTCTACCACCTCTCCTGGGGTTTGGAGGCCTACTGTCGGGTACAGGTTTGGCTGGAATATGATAAACGAGCAAGTTAGAGATAATTTTGTGTCTTTATTGTAATACGCATTACCTGAAGTATGATCGAAATGTATCATGAAATAAGTTATAGTTAAGCGCTAGTAAACTTGTTACTTAAGCAACCACTCACCAGTAGACCCCTGAAGGCAATCCCAAGATGGTGGCCGTTCCTAGTGTAGTAGCAGGTGTTGTTGACCAGATTGACGCCGCAGCCGATGACGTCACCTGTACACTCGTTACTTAAGCAACCACTCACCGGTAGACCCCTGAAGGCAATCCCAAGATGGTGACCGTTCTTAGTGTAGAAGCAGGTATTGTCGACGAGGTTGACGCCGCAGCCGATGACGTCACCTGTACACTCGTTACTTAAGCAACCACTCACCGGTAGACCCCTGAAGGCAATCCCAAGATGGTGACCGTTCTTAGTGTAGAAGCAGGTATTGTCGACGAGGTTGACGCCGCAGCCGATGACGTCACCTGTACACTCGTTACTTAAGCAACCACTCACCGGTAGACCCCTGAAGGCAATCCCAAGATGGTGACCGTTCTTAGTGTAGAAGCAGGTATTGTCGACGAGGTTGACGCCGCAGCCGATGACGTCACCGGTGGTGAAGGTGGGTCCGTAGGGCTGGCCGGTGCCGGACGAACAGAATGAGTGGCCGTCGTCGCCGTGGTAACCGTACGAGTGTTTGTCCCAGCCTGGAAAATGAGATGGGACGAAGTTAGATGACAATTTGGTGAATACAATGATTAAATGCTCTAAGAAAATATCAGACATAATATAAGTCGTTTAGTCGTTTCACGATGTAAAAACTTGCCGTTCATGATTGGCAAAACTTTGGGAGACCCTGATTTACTGATAGAAACGCCTAGGTCGAAATAAAGGTAAACATACTAAACTGCGCAGTATTTTTATTTATAATCTGTATTAATGTCAATCGGTACATACTTACGTCTTCTAGTTTCAGTCATCAAGAATTCAGGTTATCGGAAAACGAAACAATAGTTCTATCTTAAGTTGGCAAGTTTCCCTGCGAACTTTTGTTCATCTGTCTCTGTGAAACACCTCTGACATTTCCCAAACCCCCGTCAGCTAGGGAGTTGGCACGCCGGTTGGAATGTTGCAAAAATCTGTCGGTGATTAATATCTACATGGTTGCAGACAGACTCGGACAGCGAGATGATATATGATTTGTGCATTCCGCGTAGTCACAAAGTTGTAACAAAGTGTCATGTATCTCTCAGAAAATAAGTAGTTATTTGTCGCACAATATGATAGTCACTCCTTTAGAAATCAAACATGAAAAGAGGCAAGCTGATAGGGGTTGCTGAGTCAAATTAACTGAACAAGTTTCACCAGGAATTATATTCAGTTAAAAAACAAATTGGCTTTCCCATACAAATTGTCTGATCAAGGTGGTCATTTTGGTGAATGCTTACAGTGTTTACCAGGCAAGCGGTTCATGTTGACGCCGTGGGCTGACAGGCCGATGCCCATGTAGCCATCGCGTCCTTTGGACACGACGCGCACTTCCAAGTAGCTTCTTCAAGGATGGAGCTTGCTACCTACCTACCAAGGTAACAGAAGCGGTGAATGCTTACAGTGCTTACCAGGCAAGCGGTTTATGTTGACGCCGTGGGCTGACAGGCCGTTGCCCATGTAGCCATCGCGTCCTTTGGACACGACGCGCACTTCAGAGTTGCTTCTTCAAGGATGGAGCTTGCTACCTACCTACCAAGGTAACAGAAGCGGTGAATGCTTACAGTGCTTACCAGGCAAGCGGTTCATGTTGACGCCGTGGGCTGACAGGCCGTTGCCCATGTAGCCATCGCGTCCTTTGGACATGACGCGCACTTCCAAGTTGCTTCTTCAAGGATGGAGCTTGCTACCTACCTACCAAGGTAACAGAAGCGGTGAATGCTTACAGTGCTTACCAGGCAAGCGGTTCATGTTGACGCCGTGGGCTGACAGACCAATGCCCATGTAGCCATCGCGCCCTTTGGACACGATGCGCACTTCGAAGTAATAAAGCCCGCAAGCCGCTGGGATGGGGTGTGTCGCGCGCACCGACGCAGCGTCCTTGTGCGTTTTGCCATGACCACCTTGATCAGACAATTTGTATGGGAAAGCCAATTTGTTTTTTAACTGAATATAATTCCTGGTGAAACTTGTTCAGTTAATTTGACTCAGCAACCCCTATCAGCTTGCCTCTTTTCATGTTTGATTTCTAAAGGAGTGACTATCATATTGTGCGACAAATAACTACTTATTTTCTGAGAGATACATGACACTTTGTTACAACTTTGTGACTACGCGGAATGCACAAATCATATATCATCTCGCTGTCCGAGTCTGTCTGCAACCATGTAGATATTAATCACCGACAGATTTTTGCAACATTCCAACCGGCGTGCCAACTCCCTAGCTGACGGGGGTTTGGGAAATGTCAGAGGTGTTTCACAGAGACAGATGAACAAAAGTTCGCAGGGAAACTTGCCAACTTAAGATAGAACTATTGTTTCGTTTTCCGATAACCTGAATTCTTGATGACTGAAACTAGAAGACGTAAGTATGTACCGATTGACATTAATACAGATTATAAATAAAAATACTGCGCAGTTTAGTATGTTTACCTTTATTTCGACCTAGGCGTTTCTATCAGTAAATCAGGGTCTCCCAAAGTTTTGCCAATCATGAACGGCAAGTTTTTACATCGTGAAACGACTAAACGACTTATATTATGTCTGATATTTTCTTAGAGCATTTAATCATTGTATTCACCAAATTGTCATCTAACTTCGTCCCATCTCATTTTCCAGGCTGGGACAAACACTCGTACGGTTACCACGGCGACGACGGCCACTCATTCTGTTCGTCCGGCACCGGCCAGCCCTACGGACCCACCTTCACCACCGGTGACGTCATCGGCTGCGGCGTCAACCTCGTCGACAATACCTGCTTCTACACTAAGAACGGTCACCATCTTGGGATTGCCTTCAGGGGTCTACCGGTGAGTGGTTGCTTAAGTAACGAGTGTACAGGTGACGTCATCGGCTGCGGCGTCAACCTCGTCGACAATACCTGCTTCTACACTAAGAACGGTCACCATCTTGGGATTGCCTTCAGGGGTCTACCGGTGAGTGGTTGCTTAAGTAACGAGTGTACAGGTGACGTCATCGGCTGCGGCGTCAACCTCGTCGACAATACCTGCTTCTACACTAAGAACGGTCACCATCTTGGGATTGCCTTCAGGGGTCTACCGGTGAGTGGTTGCTTAAGTAACGAGTGTACAGGTGACGTCATCGGCTGCGGCGTCAATCTGGTCAACAACACCTGCTACTACACTAGGAACGGCCACCATCTTGGGATTGCCTTCAGGGGTCTACTGGTGAGTGGTTGCTTAAGTAACAAGTTTACTAGCGCTTAACTATAACTTATTTCATGATACATTTCGATCATACTTCAGGTAATGCGTATTACAATAAAGACACAAAATTATCTCTAACTTGCTCGTTTATCATATTCCAGCCAAACCTGTACCCGACAGTAGGCCTCCAAACCCCAGGAGAGGTGGTAGACGCGAACTTCGGTCAGCAACCGTTCGTGTTCGACATAGAGGACATGTTGCGGGAGCTCCGCGCCCGGACCCGAGCCACCATCGACGACTTCCCGCTGCCCGCCGATCAGGGACAGTGGCAGCAAGTGTTACACAGGTAACATCACAACCAGGCACGACAGTTTAGGTCCTGGTTTCGATTACCAGGGGGAAACACAAAGTTCGTATTTGTTATTTTATCATTTTTTGATATCTTCCATGCTGGACTGGGAGTGATAGAAAAAACATAGAATGTGCCAGCTGCATCTCCTCCCGAGCATGCTGTAAAAACCAGCTAAGGGATTCGAGGGTTTTAATGTATTGCAATTTAGGCGATGGGCTGACAACCTGTCACTAATAGCAATACACATGACCATGTGAAATAACCCTCAAAACTTGTCAGACGTGGCGGAACGACCTTTCGGTCGTTTTCGCTCTGCCTATCCCATTAGGGATAAAGGCGTGATTTATGTATGTATGTATAACTTTTTGAGATTTTAAGCGTTTTATACAAATTCCTAAAGCGGTGTGGTGCGGTCGAGACTTCGGACATCTGAACGGTATCCTTACAAACACTTCTATATAAACTGAGGTAAACGCGGCACATGCGCCAAAAGTTGAAGCGCTTCAACAAGGGAAAATTGGCACCTTAACATACATCAATCCTTCAGTGTTCACTAGCGCGTGAACAAACTATGTTGTAGTTTCAGGATCGCTTTTTGAGTGACGATTTGTTTAGTAAGCCGCGTCTACCTCAGTTTTTATAGAAGTGTTTGTATCCTAACAGAAGTGTAACTGTGTTATTGACAATCGTTGTATGTTTAACAGGATGGTGTCCACGTACTTGGTACACCACGGCTACTGCGGCACGGCGCAGGCGTTCGCGCGCGCCGCCTCACAGAACATACACGAGGACATCTCCT
>JARACY010002515.1:0-41960 GCA_029255725.1 Scrobipalpa atriplicella
TTAAACTGTAAGCTCTTTTAAGACCGTAAGAACTATTTTAATTTAAACCAGTTGATGAATTTTAAATTACAAACGAGTGTTTACCGTGCCGAGTGTTTAACTTTAACAAATTAAAATTTCTCACTTCAAAGGGATTTTTTTATGAACTAAAGTTTTAACTAGGTAGGACTCATTATCATCCTGGAGTTGTTTTAGCTTTAAACCTCAATATCCATTTTTAATCAAGACTTAAGTAATTAAAGTTTCTTGATTTTATATTTTACAGAAATAAATAGAAAAATTAAAAGACATTGTTATTAAATTTCCTCCCTAAACTAGATACCAAAATAATGATTGATTTGTATGTTTGTATGTTCCACTGTAAGTAGTTCCTAAACTACTGAGCAGATTTTGATAAATGGGGTGTCGTTTGGTTTGTAATTACAGTCCGCAAAACATAGGCTAGGTATTAAGAACGTAAAATAAATAGATCGTATGTTATACCCATAAATGTAAGTCCCATAAAATTTATGTTTTCCGTATTGTATGAAATGAGATACCAAATGAAAGACGGGTAAATTAATTTTGCTACATGACTAAATATAAGAAAAATAAACAGGACAATCTAACATATTGGGCGCTTTTCCACTAGACGGCACGTCAACGGCAACGGCGACGGTACGGCGAGATCACGTGACAATATCTATGGGAATCGATGACATGCCGTGACGGTGCCGTGCCGTCAAGTGGAAAAGCGTGTCATATAATTTCATTGATTTTCATACATTATCTCACCTACGATATCGTCGACGGTACCGTGCCGTCGCCGTTGCCGTTGACGTGCCGTCTAGTGGAAAAGCGCCCATTCAATGACTTGTTCTAATTAGTTAGACGCTAACTAGAAACCTGATTTAACTTGTTTATTACTTTTCAGTTGGTTTCCGTAGTCGGATTACAGTTTTTTTAACTATTATTTTTATTTTAATTAATAGTGGTTGTTACAAGTCGATGTTGCTCCACGTCCGTAGGAGCTACCTTAAAAACCCTACACGTGTGACCCCAGGTAGTGCTAAGAGGGCAATGCAATTGGCTGCTGCACTGTCCTCTGGACCTCGCAGCAAATAATAATAAATAAATAAAATAATGTCCGTCAATGTTTGTAAGTTGTTAAATTAAGTTCGGCGATTTATGCTTAAATAAAGAGTTAGCTTTTTACAAAATGCCTTAGTCAAATTCATATAAAAGAGTTCAAAAAATAAACCCTGTACCAAAATATAATAACAGTATTTTAAATAATTTTCTATTTGAAGTATCAATTTACTAAGCGCTTTAATATTCATAAGTTCACTGAAGTTTTAAATATTTGGAATACAGTCTTTTGACGATTTAGTGTACCTACTACGAGTTTAATCCAACTCTCAAAAATTAAGTGTTATTTAAATTTTGAGAGTTGGTTTAAACTCGTACACTTAATCTTTAATTCTTCTTACTATAAATTGATACATGTAATTTTACTTTGTAATGTATACTCTTATATAAAAAAACGGTCACCTGCGAGTCAGACTTTTCCAAAAAGAGTTTAGTATCATCCTTCACAAGCTAATTGAGAGATTTTACCTAAATAACTCTCACAATAATAATGTAGGCAGGATTAAGTTATACATGTATGTAAAAGGTACTTATCCTTCTTTAATATAAATTACACAATATCTAAATGTATGAATAGCCAACATTTTCTGAGCACACATTGCACCGACTGTAGAAGATATGAAGACATTACATAATATCCGACAAAATTAAATTTGCCTGCCGCACCGTATTTCATGAAGCAGCGCTGGTTGCCTGAAATATTAGCCTCATAACCATTGAATAGCCTATTTTGCACTTAAGCAACGTTAAAATCTTCCTTGACGTACATTGCTGTGTGTTGGTGTGGCCTTTAGTATCATTACTTGGTAAATTTTCAATGGATGTCGGCGGGTGTGTTGTCGTCATAGCATTCATTATGAAGTGGGTACAGACTTGTGAACTTATATAGACTCTACACACACAAATAAACTCTCAGGGCAAACGCATAATATGCCTGCTAAATAATTATTTTTTAATTATTTGACCTATCAGTACTAAAACAAATGCTCGAATCCCACTTCTGACACAATTTATCAGTATTGTGCAAAGCAAAGGCTTGAATTCCACTTCTGACACAATTTATCAGTATTGTGCAAATCAAAGGCTTGAATTCCACTTCTGACACAATTTATCAGTATTGTGCAAATCAAAGGCTTGAATTCCACTTCTGACACAATTTATCAGTATTGTGCAAATCAAAGGCTTGAATTCCACTTCTGACACAATTTATCAGTATTGTGCAAATCAAAGGATTGAATTCCACTTCTGACACAATTTATCAGTATTGTGCTAAAATATAGGCTTGAATACCACTTCTGACACAATTTATCAGTATTGTGCTAAAATATAGGCTTTAATCCCACTTCTGACACAATTTACCAGTGTTGAGCAAAACAAAGGCTTGAATCCCATTTCTGGCCCAATTTACCAGTATTGTGCTAAAATATAGACTTAAATCCCACACTGACACAATTTACCAGTATTGTGCTAAAATATAGGCTTGAATCCCACACTGACACAATTTAAAAGAATTGTGCTAAAAAATATAGGCTTGAATCCCACACTGACACAATTTTGTTGACAATTATGTCAGAAGTGAGATTCAAGTCCTTGTTTTTGATAAAACTTCTGATATCCAGATGGAGTCGATCTGTGGCTGAAGCTCAAATAGCACAGTTAACATACAAAGTTGTATACTTGTTATGAAGTGCCGAGTTAATGTTTTATTTTGGCAACAATAGAGAAATTGCTCACATAAATCACTCGCTGAGTCTTTCAATGGGACGTGAAATATGAGGCATTCTGTTTTTATTAAAACCTAGAGGCGGTTGAGGCTGCGGTCATGGTAGCAGCGGAAACCTCAGCGAGGGCACTGGTCGGATTTTGTCATTTAAATACATATTAGGTACATTATAATTGTAATCATTACAAAATAGGCAGACCGTCCGATGACCGAGACTGGAGACATTTTCATTACGTCTGAAAATGCAGAGAGTGATTTATTTTAGACAAAAAAATGTACCTATGCTGTACGGAGAGACCGGTTGTCAGCTTAAATCCTATATTCAATACTCTAAATCCTCGACCATATTGACTTTACAATTATCTCCTGGAAGAGAAGCAACTGGTACGTATTTTATATTTTTCATCACTCCAGTTGAGCATGGAAGAAAAAGGGTTTACGTCAAACCCCGCTTCCGCTACCGCTTCCGCTCCCACTGATATCATAGCCTTAATGGTAAATGCAGTTATTTGAAGTCGAACTAGGTTTTTGTGGCACTTGTTTCTGCTTGATAACTTTGTAAAGAATTTCATGAATAAGTCATTAAAGAACTTTTCAAGGGAAATCAGTACTGTAATGGCGATGTTGAGCCATGAAAATATTTTGTTTCAGAAATTAATAAGTTAAAATACTTTAGCATGTGTTTTCAGCTTTAAATATTCGATAAGGCTATTCCTTTGATGTTTCTCATTCATAGAACACCTGCCTGCGTAACGTTCGAAGGCGAAGGTTCCGACTGTCAACTGTCAATGCTTTTTACGGAAGGCGTATCGCCAAACCTTTGGTAGAGCCGATCGTTTCGCGACTACTCATTACTCTTAACACCCTGTATACTTTTATAACGTCATATTATTGACTGTAATTAATCCGCGTTAAACTGTTCTGGGGGCGGGATTGGTGTGTCGCAAAGGTTCAGGCCCCGAAAGTTCCACCGCCAAACGTTATCGCAGGTGTGTTGCTCCCCTTAGACGTGAGTGTTATGTATATGGAATTGAATTGGGCTAAATTAAAATATATATTAATAAAAATATATTAATAAAAATATAAATACGAATACAAAAATATATGCACTTCCTTTGAGATACTACAAGTAGGTACTACTGAAGGCTATAGAATAGAGAAACTCTAAAATGCACCTGTTTTCGCCTTCAGACTCCAGACCGCATTTTCCTTTCAAAATATTATCCTAGACAAAGCAACAATAGGAGCCTGGGCGGCGGAAAATTGTTGCCTTTCTTGTAATAATGCTATCGTCTAACTATTCAGAACACAATGCTGAAACAATCTGGAGGACGGACAAAACGAGTATAATGAGAAAAATAATATGTACATAAAAACTTACTAACATTTATCGAAGTACAGATATTTTTCAACCGTGTAAGTAACGGATGTTTTGTATACCTAATATTAAATAACGGTCCCGCGCCTAATCTTCAGCCACGGAACTTGACGACATTTACTTTTTGATGACACGTTGCAGAGAAGCCACTCTTTAGGATGGTCTATACATTATACCATATAATGTCATTTTAAGTGATCATAGTATTTTCATGCAAATCATTATCACATTTTTGTTAAGAACATCACTCAATTTCTTTGGGTTACATAAAAGTCGGTCATATTGCTAGTCCTAAGATGTTTGATGCCGCTGAAAACACCTGAAAGCTGTCAAATATAAAATACATAATACTTTTTGAATTGCACCCATCTTCTATCTCAAGATCTCAACGCTGCATTTTACTTTTAAAATATTAAACGTATGAAGTTAGCAATGGTCGTTATAACTTGAAGTATCCTACTTATAGTAGCTTTCCGCCCCGCGGTTTCACCCGCAGATTAATGAGATTTCCCGAGGGAATGAGATATTTTCCCGCGGTAAAGAGTAGCCTATGTCCGTTTCCAGGTTACCATCTATCGTCCGTTTCCAGGTTACCATCTATCGTCCTGTCAAATTTTATCAAGTTAGGTTCAGCCGTTTAGGCGTGAAAGAGCAACAAACAAACAGACAGAGTTACTTTCGCATTTATAATATTAGTATGGACTCGTAAATGTGAAAGTTTAGATGTTTGGATATTTGGATCACGCTTCAACCACTACTGGATGGATTCGGAAAAACACTTGGTGCATAATATGGAAAAACAAAAGAAAATGTATTTGAAATCTATATTGCATCATTCACAGACATCCTAGAATGATTGCCTTGAAAGATCTTCTTCATTCTCAATCCATTCGAATCACACCTGTTCTAATTTCAAAGAAAATTTTTACTTCTAAAATATAATCGTATTCAAATGTAGAGGGTGCACAAAAATAGAAATTACAATTTAAACTTTGTTTCGAGCTAATTTTGTGCTTTATAATCTTGTTTGGTATCAGTAATTAGTAAAAGCTGCCCCAAAACCTACCTACTTGAATTTTAATTTAATTAATAAATAAAAATATACAACAGTTTAATTATGAGACTTAATTATTTTCAACTTAAAATATTGATACTGAGATTATGTGTTGAATACCTACAAAATCCGACAAAATTTTGTTCACCTCGGCATGCTAGCAAACGGTTTTTATAATTTTTTTTACTAAAATAATCTTGCGGCAAGAAGAAGTTAATTGAACACCAAAAATCGTTTATAAGTACTGACAATTTTGGACGTCTTCGTCTTTGGGGTAACATAATACTATTTATTATGTTATGGTCTAACTAAAGAAATGCAACAATTTTTTTACACCTTGTATAAGCCCATAGATGATACAGACAATATTAGGGCATAGATTGGCAACTCCGTTTTCACTTTGATGAAAGAGTCGAAGTAGTAAATTACCTGTGCACTAGATGGCGCGCTAAGGTTTACGTTAAATCCGCTAGGTGGCAGTGGTGTAAATTCTTATAATATTAGTAAAATAGAAACTTTTACTTAGTTACCGCAGTGAAATGAAACCACGAAAACTAACAGTTAAAATATGGTAAAAATAAAACAACGAAAATGATAATATTAGAAATAACAAATCAAAAATTTCATCCGCCGACAGGATTTGAACCCGCGTCTTTGGAAAACCGGCCCAACGCTTTAACCATCTAAGCTACAGCGACTTAGTTTTGAGCGGTGAAATTAGTGATCTGTTATTTCTTACTCGGCGGATGAAATTTTTGATTTGTTATTTCTAATATTATTTAGAAATAATATAGCACTGTGAGTGCAAAAAATCTATAATAAAACGAAAATGATTTTTCAACTTTATTTATATTGAATTAATCATAATTGCATCAAGGCCATCTAGAGGCAAAGTAATGAACTAGGTGTACCAAGTTACATCATGTTCTTATCCTGTGGATAGATGGCGCTAGACGTGAAGATTTTTATGCCGACACTGGGTTCTATGAGAGATTCATACCCCTGTATAAGCCTACGATTGTGTTCGCGAAGGAGCTCGTGTTAGTACGTAACGCCCAGGTGCTGAGGAGATTGGGCGTATTGACCGAAAGGATTCGCTCTTTTACCATACTAGGCGTTCTCGGGTGAATCTCGAATGTATTTTTATCATAAAGGAGAATGTGAATAGGAACGGAAAATAGCTTGAAAGTCAACGTGTGTCATAAAAAAAATAACTAGCACTCTACGATTTTACGGCCATTTGAATTTCGTCTACTCAGACCGCTTCGTAAGAAAATCTTTGAGTGCTAGAAATCGTCCTGTGATATCAACAAACAAACAACTATTTCTATTAATAAATTAATTAACTGTAGAGTGTAGGGATCAAAGTATTAACTAAATTGAAATATTTTGTTTACATTAGATTTATACAGCTTATTATTACTTTTTGAATAAATTTAAATTGAATAACTAACTAATCTTAATACTTTGATAATATCAACGGACAGCCGAATCATATTACATTAATTTTCTATTCAAAGCAATTTGGAATCGTCTACTGAAAATTTGCTCCTCCCGGGCATGCTTTAAAAACCAGCAAATCTAAGGGATTTGAGGGTTTCAGTGTATTGCAGCTTAGGCGATGGGCTGACAACCCATCACTATAGCAATATACATAATCATCTGTAATAACCCTCAAAACTTTGGATCGTTTTTGCTGTGCCTACCCCATTAGGGATAAAGGCGTGATTTAAATGTATGTATGTACTGAAAATTTAAATGTTACTTACTTTTAAAAGTTCTCAATTTGGATAGTGCAGATTGAATCAAATGAAAAAAAAAACAAAGTTTTTGATCTGAACTGTTTTAAAACCTCAATAAGGCGGTTTTTAATCTTATAAGATCATGTAACTCTTACCTTACCTTTCATTTAAATCCAACAACATACATTATATGTAGAGAAGGTTTGTGTTTATGTACATAATAATTTTAAATCATGTACTAGGTCTAAAACTCTGACACCAGGGTTTGTCTAGTCTTTCGGCAACCTGAACCTAAACTCAAAAATCACTCAAAAATCTCAGTAAATATGCATAGGAACGCTAGTAACGATGTGAGGTGGGACTTGATCAGAAATACTAACATGCGAGCAACGGGGACAGATGTGGCTCTCTGGGTAAACCTCGCGAATATGGAACGTGGTCCTTCTTCTTATCAAGAGTTTCAAGTTAACGTAGGAACCGATGAACCCCTGTGTCAGAGCTAACACAAACTGTGTACATATAAATATGCATCCGACATTATAAGTAATGATTACTATCAAAGACAGAGACCGGGACCAACGGATTAACGTGCTCTCCAAAGCACGGAATCCTTTTTAGTACAGAGAATCAGGGGATTTAGCTTGTATTGTCCTGTGCAAACCAGAGAAAATATGGCAAAGTGATAAATTTTGACAAATATCAACTTTGTGTTCCTCCCGAGGGAATCGAACCCACTGCCTTCGAGTCAAGAGCCCATGGTTCAGACCACTAAACTATAGTGGCAGAAACTTCGCCATTATTCTGAGCAGGAATATGCCACAGCTTTTATATATTTTACTTTCGAAAATCACTTTATATTCCCTCTAAAGTGTAGCTAAAGTGCTCTTGTCTTGCTGGGAGGATTCATACGTACTTAATAACAAACTCTATATTTAGTTATATGCATCAATAAAGACAAGCTAATACTTATAACTATTTTGGCGATATAATTGGTGCATATTTGCAGTATCTTACTGCTTTTTATATTGATAGATGACCCTTGAAAACAATTCCCAAAAAAAACGTTAATTAATTCAGCCTAAACATGAGGCTACACTGGGGGTAAGGTAGAAAGTACGGTCTAGATTCTAGGGCAAATATAAGACACTAGAAAGCTTAAACGCTGAATTCAAAATATCCCCATAGATGTTCACCTTCATATTTTAGTAACAGCTGTCCCTGATGTCATAATCTGTTTTTGCCTTTTTTTAGCCTCTTTTGTCGGCGCGAGTCCCAAGGATAATAAAGGAGGCAGATGTTGGTTAGATCATAAACTTTTTTATAGTAGCGCATACATCCAGGATGAAACAATACAGGCGCTACACGAAAATGCAACGGCGTACTAAACAAAGGATAGCGATACTCGTATTTACAAGGTTTTTGTGGCAAAGTACCTACATAAATCGCATCATAATTATTTTAGTTTATATATAAGAGTTTTCATCGTAAAAGTAATAATATTGTAGAACAAAATAATTTAATAGTATATTAAGGGTAATTCGGCAAGACCACGACTTTAAACATAAACAGCCCCAAATAATACACCATTAAATATTATAAAGACATAACACAACACAACAATATCACCCTATTTCTACTTGGTACCTTAGAATAACCTTCAAGGTGTGACGTCACAAGACAGAATCTCGGTATCTTAATGCTGAATCACTGTACATTGTGTAAGCTGGGATGAAAACTGATTGATGACGTAATTATACGACACTGGCGCGGAATAAACGTCTCACGGCGTTGTACACGCAACTAGTAATAAACGTCTCCAGACGTGGTACAACAGGCAACTATAATGGATTTCACGTAAATTGATACGATTAAGACAATGGTGAACTACTTATTTGTAGAGAAATTACTGTAATTAGTATTACTGTAATTGATATCGCGGTATCAGGAAATTGGTGGATGTTGCCAGGAACTGGATGCGAAAAATCAATGGGTGATCTGTCAAAACAGGGATTTCAATCTTGAAGCGATAATAATTACGTTATACGGGGTGTAAAGGGCAGCTTTCTTCAAATTGAAAGTGATTGCTTGGTCAATGAAACTAAACAAACTTCTTAAAGAAATTCTCTCAATTGTCAGTTGAGAAGGTCATTTTGTATGGGGAAGTCGAACACTTTTTCCGTTTCCTGAAAGGATTTCCTGTGAAAGTTGTTTAATTTTATTGACTGAGGCACCCCTATCAGTATGTAGGAAGCTGTCCCTTACATACAATATGTATTATAGGTATGCTAATAGGTGTCTGCGCTTCACATTGATTGTCTCCGAAGACACCACAACACCGCCCCGAGCCACGTATTCCCGTGTCCCAGCCGGGAACCAATCCCGATCTTCCTGAGCGTGAAATTACAACTAAATACACCACCGAGACTAAATATAAGCGTTCAACAGATGTTGGGTTTGGAATTGATGGCGTAAAGTTTTTTGTTAGATACTCGTACCTATACAGCAAGATTATTCATTGAACAAAGAAATTGTTAAGACTTGTATAGACTTAGGACTTAGGACTAGTCATGTCGTACAAGGAGGTCAAGGAGAAGGCGGAATGTAGGGAGACCTGGCGTTCACTTCATAATACTCAACCCACAAAAGCAATGCTCTTAAATTGATGATGATGATGATGTATAGAAACTGAATAACTTTATGTATGGAACAAAGGCCGAAATTCGTACGAAATTACTCGAACAGCTGACACCTTTTTATGAGGATTCCAAATTTTTTTTATATGTCGACCAATATTTCATGGAGAGAGATGTTCAGTTACATTAAACATGCCCTTAAAATTTCTTTGGTGAATGAAAACTCGTTTTTTTATTTTTACTGTTTTGTGATCTAGTGGTCTGAGCCTTGGGCACTCAGCTTAGAGGAACTGTATATTGCTAAAGTGACAAAAAAGCCCTCAGCCAATTTCGAAAATAGGTATGGAAAAAAAGGGAATTATTTTCGTAATTATAAAAAAAACGAATAAGTTCAACTATTCAATATTTTTCTGTTGCTCCTAGTCCACCATAGAAGATGATAAACAAATTAGAAAAGGCTCGGCGCAAAAACATGTCCGATCTATCTGAATCTTGTGATAATATTGGGAACTTACAGGAAGCAATAAGGATAAGACTAACCTCCTATAAATATAGATAATTGAACATACGACATGACAGCGAGAATATTTCCTGTCGCTACGAATTGCTTAGGATATTATTTATTTGATTACGAGTGACTGTATCGATACATTTTTACAGGGTAAAATGAGGGTAAAATCTTTTGATTCGGTGTCATTTAAACGCGGAAAAGATATAATGCAGATTAAGGAAAGAAACACTTGTGAAAATAAACTATAAATTTGCTATAAATTATAAATCTAGGTAGGTACTTACTGTGCTCGCTAATCATTCTGTCAAGAAAGGTTAGGAAAAAAAAATACAAATTATTTGATTATTTAGTTAGCCATGCGTTAATCCGAGAGCTAATTTTTTTGTAAGAATACAAAAATATTATATTAATGCCTTCTATAAAAAAATTACCTCGGTTTTACGATTGCTTATAGGACAGAATTTAAGCAAGTAGGCATAAAAATATTCATAATACCTATGTGATAGATGAAAACAAAATACGTAAAGAATAGCAAAGTATGAAATTACTTGACAAAAACGAGTCGGCGGCGCGGCGGCGTGAACAGAAGAATTCTGTGTAATTTTTTACCGAAGCCTAATGTTTATACGTCTTGCCTACCACATTTCCCTTACCTCGGCATCATTCATCTCCCCAGCCACTTTCCTCCAAACTTTACATACATGAAAAATACGTATCGAAAAACTGCGTCATCAGAAACCCTGGATGGAACCACTAACCAGATTATGTTGACTCCTCCCACGATAATATCACCCTACGTTTAAAGGAAAATGTCGATTGTCGCAGGGCGATGAAAGCTGGACGGGTAAGGCGAGGAGCGACTGTAGCGCCCCCGTGCGTCAAGCGCCGCAGTCTGCCGCTAGCTTTCGCTCGCTGCGTGCGTGCTGGCCGTCTGTTCTGTAATTCGACATTTGAAAAAATAAACATCGATTTTTGAACGTGCAGTGCTTGTGTCAGTGTGAAGTGTTGTGTTGTGGATTTATATTTTGAATTTGGAATGCTTTGACGTAAGTGGAGTTCTGAAACTGAAGCTGTAAGTTATATTTTTTTTAGCGGTAATGTGGTGCCTAAATTATTAAAATTTATTTCGCCGGGCGTGAGAGAATCTGTAAAATTTTCATGGTCAAGTGTTTTTTCAGCTTCACGAACGTTATTTTTTGAATTCTTATTAGACTCTTTCTTATAGGTTTTTATTTAGATTTGCTTTACAAAATTGAAATTTCAGCTCCAAAAAGCACAATTACGGAAATTTGTTTCTTTTTACAAAATATTGTCTTCATTATCTTTTATTTCGACATATTCCTTATTCGTATCTTTCATACGTAAGTACCTACAATTTTCTCCGTTTAATGTCTGAGCTTACATACATTTTACGTAACATTTAAACTTGGAACAACAACAGCGTGTGTCTGAGTGACTGAGCGATGGCAGTTAAAACTTTTAACGATTCTTCTTTCGCTTGACGTCTACAATCAAATAGATAGCTAATTTGTTAAGGGCTGTGATTGTCTGTAATCAAAACTTCGGAAAGGGTCTATCAAACTGGCTATAAAACGATTGTGAAGCGTTTGAAAGCAATAACAAATCTATTCACGAATATTTGTAAAGGGGAATTAGGTTTTCAGCCAGTTTAAGTACGAATCGGCGACGACTTGCCATTTTTCGAAATTCAAAAATGGTATTGTGGTTTGTACCACATATTGCTACGATACATTTGGCTTTGATAATTAATTAGTTTTGGAAGTTTGCCAACATTGCCAAAACAGATTGAAATTATGAACGTAGATATGGTAGGTATTAATTGATTTGAAAATTATTTACGTAAAATGATATAAATGGTTAATTATGTCAGTAAGGGGGTTGACCAATATATTATTATGTTAGGAAATAAGTAATTTCTTTTCAGCTTTAATTTTTATTAATTATAAATGGTTAGGTTAGGTTAGGTTAGGTTAGGTTACGAGTATGTCAAGCCGTCAGTCGCTTCTTCTTCTTTACGTGTCACTGCACTGGTGATACAATCATTCTGTCTATCTCCAATAATTAGTGACGCTAATTGCCCGTTGATTTGCCTCAAGTAGGTCAGTCGCTGTTTTTTATAAAGTAAGTTACACAAACCATTTCAGAGCCCTATTATGTGGTTTATAAACTCAGAAATTCAGTCTCACCTACTTTGATACGACCGACAACCCGCTTCACAAAAAACGATACAATTCAATAATTAACATCACCAACTCGTAAATTTTATGAAATTTCTATTTCAACTTGATTCCAAATCCTGAATGACATCGTTCAAAATAATTAATGATAATAGTCTTAGGATCCAATTTATTAGATTTATCTGAGAGAAGTTGAAATTTGCTGGTAAATATCAGATTCGTGTGATTGTAATCAATCACAAATGTCAAGAAGAGCTTACTCCAGCTGAGTTTCAATTTTGTGATCCATGTCATGATTTTGTGTAGGTTATACATTTTTATATCATAAACGGTAACGATTTTCTCCCTTACGAGGTAGGTATCGTTTTTACCACTCATGTCACGGCTTTCAGTCTAGCATGTATGGTATGTAGGAATGTCAGTATTCTTTAAAGACTTCTAAAAACATACCTAATGGTCAATTCAAATGTTAACTCTGTCATAATCTTAATAACATAACATAACTTACCATACTCAAAAAAATCACGAAAGGTAGTAGTAGATTATAGATACATTTTTTTGTTTTCTTTCGGAATGGCATCAGTAGCAGCTATCTAAAAGATTTTACAGCGTATACCGAGTAGAGTCAAATCAAGAGTCTACATTAAGTACTTTTCCTATAATATGTAAACGACACAAAAACAATCCCATGCCTCATTAACCTAACATTTCGTACGTAAACTTGTTTTATTTCGGAATTTTATAACTTTTAGTTACTTCGTTTGGAGCAAGAGGATCGGAAATTAACTCAGCCTGGAAAGGAAACTTCCTCAATAAACATCTGTACATATCTACCTACGTATGTATTTATGTTTTTTGCGTTAACACTTCCGTGATGAACGTCCCTTAAGCTGTACATACCCGTGGAGCTTGAATGTTAACCTCAGGTAAAGTTTTATACTTCCTTTTATTCAGGACTGGGAGCGATAGAAAAACATTATAATGTGCCAGCTGCATCTCATCTCAGGCACGCTGTGAATACCAGATTAGGGATTCGAAGGTTTCAGTATTTGTGATTTAGGCGATAGGCTGACAACCTGTCACAACAGCAATGTACAGATCTATCTGTCAGACGTGGGGGAACGACCTCTGTTTGGGTCTGTGATTAATAAGTTCGATTTTTTTTAGAACCTCTCTAACTCAATACTTAGAATACACTCTGTCTACATAGACATATACATACATATACATACATATGTGTAGATTGCTACATAATTGCCTACAGATCAGAGTAGTTTGAGTATGCCCCAAATCCAAATGAGGTATCGTAGCTCACCTTAGGAAATAAGTATCAATCTAATAATCAGGCTGTCAATCAAAATGAGATAATCGGAGCTCAATTAAGAAAATATAAAACTTATATTATCTTCTGTCAAATGCCTGCACTATGGTACCTATATTATTTATTTACTATACTCCCATTACCACTAATAAAAATATATTTTTAGAAGTTAAAACTGGATATAATCTATAAGTACCTGAATTTCTTGTATTTCTAGGTACATACTCGTATTAGGAGCTGTCAATAGCAGCCCCATGATTGCTCAAACGTTCGATCGAAGACGCTTTGTTCCCCCCGGAGCGCTTCAGTACGACCTATTACTTGAAGAGGGACGTCGTATATTGCCTAGTTCACTTTATATAAGTGATATTATTATGTTATACCTACCAGAAAGCGTTTTGAACTTTGTACCATTGGTTTAGTTCCGGAGTTCACAGTTTAGATAGATAATACAGAGAGGAAAAAAATATAGCGGGCCAAACTTTAGGGAGCGATTTTTTATTCCTAAGGAACATATAATAAGATATGAAACAGTATACAGAATGGTGTCAGTGACTCGAATCTGAATGGGATGGTTATATTTTTTTCATTTTTTTTTCATGTTCAAAAATTAATCCTACCAAAGCCGCTAACTCCCATTCTGTAAATTTTTTGATAACTAGCTTGCCAAATAAGTTTTTGTATTCTTCCGCGGTGGGTAGCCTATATCTCAGAACCTAACCTTTTATATGTGCTTAGTTTTATCCCGATCCGTCTATTAGTTTTTGAGTTTATTTGTTCCTAAAACACAGTGAAAATTATCTACAAAATCAGTCAAGTTTTTTTTAGTTATGATAAAATGCAAACTTGTTGCAAATGATTTTTATTTATAGATGTTTCCGACTTTGCGTCATTGGTTGCAAATGCTTCTGTAATAATAATTATGGAAAGCAAATGATCGTATATTTCAAGCCTTCAATTATAAATAACGAAGTAATTGTTGGCTCCTCGTACATTTCGATTGTTAAAATAACAATCCCATTTAAAAACCATTATTCTAGGAAATTGTACTTAATAAATTATACTTTATTGTAATAAATTTTACCTTTTCTGGTGAATTTCCTAGAAATAATTAAAACGGAGTATTAATTGTGTATTATTTAGTTTTGAGCCATATCAATCGGAAACAAGCTTTAACATTGTACCAAATTATAATTACGTTCCTGGCTTTTTAAATTTGTGTTACAAATATTCATTTTAATACCTATCATCGAACGACTCGATACATATACGACGAAGAAAGATCTACCAATTCGTATTGGGCCCACGTTGTTAACTAAGGCCCCATCGTCGTATTGGGCCCACGTTGTTAACTAAGGCCCCATCGTCTTATTGGGCCCACGTTGTTAACTAAGGCCCCATCGTCGTATTGGGCCCACGTTGTTAACTAAGGCCCCATCGTCGTATTGGGCCCACGTTGTTAACTAAGGCCCCATCGTCGTATTGGGCCCACGTTGTTAACTAAGGCCCCATCGTCGTATTGGGCCCACGTTGTTAACTAAGGCCCCATCGTCTTATTGGGCCCACGTTGTTAACTAAGGCCCCATCGTCTTATTGGGCCCACGTTGTTAACTAAGGCCCCATCGTCGTATTGGGCCCACGTTGTTAACTAAGGCCCCATCGTCGTATTGGGCCCACGTTGTTAACTAAGGCCCCATCGTCGTATTGGGCCCACGTTGTTAACTAAGGCCCCATCGTCGTATTGGGCCCACGTTGTTAACTAAGGCCCCATCGTCGTATTGGGCCCACGTTGTTAACTAAGGCCCCATCGTCTTATTCCAAGATAGGTTTGTGCCCCTCGGTGGAGACGATTATGACCTGATGATAATAACTCAAGATTTCTCGTGCTAATTTATAATTCAGCATTCTAAATTATCCTTCTTGTATTCTTTTGTTGTACGTATTATTTCCGGTATAAATAAGGGGGCATGAATTGTAAGAAGTAGGCACTTGATCGTAGAAACGTTCGATTGTCAAGAAACTTTGAGTAGCAATTATCTGGAGAGGATCGTTTACTTTGAATGTTAGCTTGGTACCTAAAGAATATTTTGATTATTACTTAATAGTACTATGCTGGTTATAATTATATTCCAAGACAAGCAATAGATAATGGAGATATCGTAGGTAATATTTACACATTAAATACAAATTTTTAGCAGTACATAGCGCAAAGGATTAAAGAGAACGGCCTATCCTCCTGTGTTTCCCGTAGAATTTAGACCCACTACATTCTGAATTTAGAACTGCAGGCACAGACCACTCTCACAATCAAGGGTCTGTTTTGTGGATAGAAAAATAAATGTTTTATTTATTTACCACTAATATCACAGAGGGAGTAATTTGTTTGTGCAGGTAACACAACAATAAATACCCCGACTGAAACAATACAATGCAATAAATCTTAACTACAAAAGATAAACTACTTATTGGGACTATTAGACGGCTTCCAAAGTTTCCATTGAAGTGTCAGTTGGTAGAACTTTGTCCGAAGAGTTGAACCAATTTTTGTATCGCTGGACCATGTACGACTGAGTTTGGAGTCACGTTTCTTTCCAGGAGATCGTACCCGAAAGACCTAATGGAAAATCCTAGATCGGAAAGGTTTTGTTTAGGAGAGACGTTTTTTTTCTATTGTTTTCGTGTATTTTGTGTGTATTTCCTGCGTAGGTTATACCGTAGGTTTGGGTATACTTATTATATTTGAATTTTATTATAGCTTTACATCGTGCGGCTATATCATTCTGTGACTAAATGAGTTTTCCGTCGGAATAAGACGCTTCGGAAAAGTTAATCAAATAATTCGTAGGGATTGTTAAACCATCTCTTCTTTTCACTGTTAGAAAATTTATCTATTCTTTAGATCTCAGACTTCAAAGTTATTTGGAAACTAAAAAAGTACATTTCTTACATCGAAAAATGTAGAAAAAAATATTCTTTTATTAAATTGCGAAGTTGTTTAATCAAATATTATTATTGTATGAATAGTTTTCTGTTGACGCTCCGACCTCAACCGATGCTTTCTGTTTGGACTGGAACACCTAGTTGTAGTTGTGTTGAGCTTTAGTTAGCACCTTCAATGGGAGAATATTTGATCGAAGTGCTATTTAATAAATTTACCTAAAAAGAAGATATTTACTTAGGTATAAAGATTTTTTTATTTGACAGTTTCGTTACTCTTATGTTAACACACGCAAAAAGTAGCCATTGTTACTTTTTTGGGCGAAAAGCCTTAGCTAAAACCGATAGTACCGTAGTACATATGGGAACTTACGCACGGGACGAGACCCTCGATAGTTACAATAGATTATCAAAATAAATACAAAAACATTGAATAAGAAAATTAAGCTTCGTATTTTGGCCCATGTTTTAGTCATCATTATCCAACAGTGCGATGCTGCAAAATTATAAATAAAGGGGTTCTCCCATAATATTGGTCAATAATATCACAGTTAATATAAAAAAAACCTTGTACAGAATAGAAAACAAAGCTATCAATTTCAATTCTGTGGCAATTTACGTAAACAAGTCGTAATTAAAGCGATCGCTTTTTAATTTGTTCTTCATTACAAATCGTATAATTAAGATACGCTTTTAACAACTCAAAAAAATTGGCCGTTGTTTTATTTTTACATAAACTTTGTGTTTAACTTTTTTTATCAATAAAAAATGAGGATGTATTTATTTTGATTCCGTTATATATATTTACTACTCAAAGAGAGATTGCGTAATTGTTGACTATGTCTCGGCGGAATCAAGTATTTTTTTTACCGTAGCAAAGTTTATTTATACGTACAGAAAAAGTAAATACGTAAATTCTTACATCAGGATAAAAAAATACACCAATATTCATTAAAAAGTTGTATATTTACAGTATTAATTTTATATAAGACACTCAAAATTATGCCGTAGGTGTCATAATACTTTTTCCCTAGCGTGGAATTACTCCGCCGTTTTTTGTAAATAAAAGAAGCAGTACAGGTTCACTTGGTTATATTAAATTTTTGTTGAGTGAGTAATTATGGGGATTGTAGTGGGGATAAGCATATACTAGACGAGTTTAGAAAGTATTGTGAAACCCGGAACTGTTATTGTGAATATTTTGTATTCACTTTAAAGAAATTTTGAAGCAAGAAAAAAAGCT
The DNA here is from genome assembly GCA_029255725.1 of Scrobipalpa atriplicella. Classification (NCBI taxonomy): domain Eukaryota; kingdom Metazoa; phylum Arthropoda; class Insecta; order Lepidoptera; family Gelechiidae; genus Scrobipalpa; species Scrobipalpa atriplicella. The sequence continues at coordinate 17,869 of JARACY010002515.1, forward strand.
TTTGGCAGGCTGTAACATTTTTTTGTGGACACGTTTACATTAAATTAAACCTATAGCTAGAAGCTACACCGAATGCTGACCTCCAAACTTCAATATGAAGATGGCACCCCGTGATGATGATAGCTAAAAGGCTTTTTTATATTATTCATATTCATACAGTTTTTCTACTGTTTTGTTTTGTAGACGTTTTTATCTTTACATAGGAATCTTAATTTGTTGCTTGTACTGTACAAGCAACAATTACGATTCGCTTGCTTCGCTCTTGACTTATCGGGAGCACTGTTATCCATGCTTTCTATATACTCGTACGTAGGTTATAATTTACTACCCTACTTACTTAATTAAATCATGTTTGTACCTAAAACACGTTTAAAAGTGTTTCTATCAAAAGAATACCTGGAATAAAATTACCATTACTGCGGCAACATAACACTTTTATCTCCGAAATTACTCCCTAGGGTAGAAGTTTTCAGCGGTGAAATGTTCGGTAGCATTTGATAGGAAGATCCTAGGGTATAAACCAGGATTTGAGCCAGGAAAAACGAGTATTCTGAGAGACTGAGACTCTTGAAGGTGAACCTTGTTTCGGAAATGAACCACTTTGATAATTTTTGGTATGATAACCGAAAAAATAATATTTATTTAAAAAATAATTGTAGTTTTCAAAAAGCTACAAACGACAAGCGAAGAAAAAATCTTATCCGCATTACGTTTTATGCTATCACACTTATTAGGTCTGCTGTAAGAAATTTCTTTTTAATATAATAAAATAAATAATAAATAAATCCTTTATTCACATAAGACAGAATGTTACATTTTAACAACAAATTCCGCCGCAAACTGTACAACAGTTTGTTGGCAGAAATAGACACCCTGTATTAATTTATGTTATCTAATTTAACATTCCAAAAGCAAGAAAATTTAATGTTGTGGTACAGTTTTTTAGTTTTTAATAAGTAATTAAGTGTCTTAATTCCTTATGTAATTGTTCTGTGTAGTTCATGTGTACAATAAACTGCTAAATAAATAAATTATAAGTAAAAAAACTTTTTAAAACAAGCTTTTATCTTAAATGCGCTAAAAAGTATAAAATAAAATTTTCCTTTAAAACTTTTACTATCAATTTACAACGTCATTACATAATTTTTATAATATAAAAGCTTGTCGCGAGATTTAACACAGGTTATGAGGTTAAGTATGTGATTTGTTTGTTTATCTACACAAGTTTTAAGCAATCTCGCGACAAGCTTTTATATTATAAAAATTATGTAATGACGTTGTAAATTGATAGTAAAAGTTTTAAAGGAAAATTTTATTTTATACTTTTTAGCGCATTTAAGATAAAAGCTTGTTTTAAAAAGTTTTTTTACTTATAATTTATTTTTTACATTTTAGTCACACAACAACTACCTACTTCAAAAACACATGTGAATTAATTATTTAAAACAGATTAAAACTTTTCTTTTTCTGTGAGGGAGCGGATGCGACCTCTTCCATCCCCTCAGTCGAGATGCATTGTAGCGGTAAAATATCAAAAACATTTCAACTTTTCTTTTTCTGTCAGGGGCAAGTCGAGATGCATCGAAGCGGTAACAACTTCAAAAACTGCTTTAAATATTTTTTTATTTTCTGAGGGGGCAAGCTCTCCTCAATCAAGATGCAGCATAGCGGCAACGACTTTAAAAACGATTTTGATTTTATCTTTTTCTGTCTCAACCTAGCTACGTTGACTACTTTAAAAACACATTTAAACTTTTCTCTTTCTGTGTAGAGGCAAGCCGACATGGGGACTGGGGTAGTCGAGTCGAGATGCACCATAGCGGTAACGACTTCAAAAACTGTTCTAAATATTTGTTTTCCTGTGAAGCAAGGCAAGCCCCCCTCAACCCCCCAGTCTCGCTACGTTGAGTACTTTTAAGACACGTTTTAACTTTTCTCCTTTTAATGAGGGTTAACCCCTCCCACCACCCCAAACGAGATGCACCAATGACTTTGAAGTCTTTTGGCGAACTCTTTTAAATTTTTTTTCTGTGAGGGGCAAGCTCGTCATAATGTATAATAGAAACTGCTCAAGACAACAAATATAATGAGCCCATACTCGGCTATCGTAGTACTTTCGACGAAGCGGTTCCGAAGGCTATCTTTCGGCTTCATCATTAGACCCTCGTCATTATGTGTTATAGAATTTGCTCAAGAAAACAAATATAATGAGCCAAAACTCGACTATCTTAGCACTTTCGACGAGGTAGTTTCGATGGCTATCAGTCGGCTTCATCATTAGACTCTCGTCATCATGTGCAATAGAAACTGCTCAAGACAATAAATATAATGAGCCCAAACTCGGCTATTTTAGCACTTCCTACGAGGCAGTTCCGACGGCTACCTGTCGGCTTCATCATTTGACCCTGGTCATCATGTGTAATAGAAACTGCTTAAGACAACAAATATAATGAGCCCGAACTCGGGAATCTTAGCACTTCCGACGAGGCAGTCCCGACGTGTACATGTCGGCTTCATCATTAGACCCTCGTCATCATGTGTATTAGAAACTGCTTAAGACAACAAATATAATAAGCCCGAACTCGGCTATCTTAGCACTTCGGACGTGGCAGTTCCGACGGCTACCTGTCGGCTTCATCATTAGACCCTGGTCATCATGTGTAATGGAAACTGCTCAAGACAACAAATATAATGAGCCTAAATTTAGATATCTTATCACTTTCCATGAGGGAGATCCAGTGGATATCTGTCGACTCCATCACGAGATCAGCTTGATGATATCATAATATTGCATTGTCACCGGACTAACATAAGTGTGCAAAATTTCAGCTCAATCGGTTGAAGATAACTGCTTCAAAATTGAGTTGCAAGATTCCACCCGAACACACATAGTTAGTTAGATACAGTGCAAGTTAAATAAAAGCTTTAAAATAAAAAAAAATATTATCGTGATGCTCAGAATGACTTCTTGTCATAATCTGTCAAGCTGCAGCAGAATCAAAGTGAAATGTATACTTTTATTATGAAAAATGATTTGGTACCACGCAATCAAATCAAAGGCTTTAGGTATATCATCAATATTTTTTTATTATTGTATGATTTATTCGACAGTTTGGAATTAATTTTTCCTGGGATCATAATCTTTATCTCTTCTAACAGCTTGGCTTGGAGCCAGCTTCTCGTATACGAGTCCCATTGTCCGAGCCGCCAAGCCGCCAAGCCGCCGAGCCGCCAAGCCGCCAAGTCGCCAAGCCGCCAAGTCGCCCATAGGCATCGGACTTAGCCGTCCATAGGCGTAGACTTGGCTTAACGACTGCTATCTTGGACAGCGGCAGGGTAGGTTTAGTATGTTATGTGACAAGTTACCTATATAGGAAAAGATATTATAGAAAATACCTTGGTCTACACTCAATGTATTGTAATCAGAGCGAACGATGGTAAAACATTAAAAATGTTCTTATTTCATATAGATTTTGCTACGATAATAAAAAAAACGTCGGCGAGAGATTAGTCGCAAAGCGGGCTTACAAGGAGATTATCTTTAATTCTATTAGCATTTTAAGAAATTACTCCCAATTTGAGGCTTAAACCTTGATCCTTAAACCAGAATTACTTTAAATGTATTAATTTTTAATAACAATACCTTTCTGGTAATTTTCCTTTGAGTGGGTTGCCGACTGCTTCCGACCTTTTTACTTCATGAGCTCGACAGATAACCCATTTTTTATTTTTAGTGTGGATTTCATTTGCTGCGAGGTCTAGAGGACATGCAACAGCAGTCGATTGTGTGGCAGCTTTAGTACCACCTAGGGCCCCCACAAGTATGATTTTAAGGTAGTTTCTACCCTTTCAAAAGAAATCATCAGGACCGATGGTTTTAATGTGCCTTCTGAAGCACAAAATGAACTTGTCACAATCAGTTGACTGTTTAATAATCCTTATCAATCTGGCAACAATTTTATTGACTGATAATACCTAATTCTAAGTCAAGGGCCAAGGATACAAGTAAAAAAATCACCAACAATGCAGACAAAAGAATAAGACTCAGAAATGGAGTAAAACACGTACAAACATATCAGTTGCAAATCCCTTTTAAACCTGGAGCAGCGATATTTCAGAGCCATCCTGCTGGGAATTCGCTGTCATCACTGAGGCTCCGGATATTCAGCTGCATTCTCCGATACTGAAATAGAACATGAAATCTTTTGAGAGCTTTCAAGCAGTTCTGATCATTTGCTTTTGCTTTTACATTAGCGTATTTGTTTGTTGTTGGAGAAATGTGTCGCGCTTTAAAAAGTTTCATTTTCACGCGTTCGTTCATGGTTATATGTACATACTAAATAAATGTTTTTATTATTAAATTCAAATAATTAAAAGCAAAGAATTCAACCTCAAATTAGAAGTGAAATTAACATAACTATAAATGAAGCTATTACTATTATTTTAAATCACGAAATTCGACCAACTTTTAAAATTTTGGCAAATAATTTAATTTCATATCTGTAGCCGGAAGAAATAACAACATTACCCGTCTGTGCCACACAAACTGGGTCAATTTAAATGTTGCCACCGTAAAATCTACACGAAAATAATCGCGGTTGAGTAAAATTTAAACGTTGGTGAACCGACGTCCTTGCCATTGGGCAAACGGCCAGAATTTCAACTATTCACTTTATACAGTCAACAACAATGTTCAACTACACATATACCCCGAATCTAATTCTAAATACTCACACAAGTAAGTATAATATGAGAAGCCATAGAAAAACCTACAATGTGCTAGTTGCTACTCGTTCCGGACATGCTGTAGAAGCCAGCAAAAGGATTTGAGGGTCAGTGCATTGTAATTTTGGCGATTGGCTGACAACCCTGCCTGTCCCTACAGCGATACGCATTTCAATATAAAATTGCCCTCAATATTTGTCAGGATGTCCCTGCCTACCCCTTTAGGCATAATGGCATGACTTTATGTATGTATTATTGTATTAAACATCTTTCATGGGGTACTAGTCAGCGCGTCTATTCATATTGGAAGGAAATAAGAATATTTTTATTTGAATTTTTTGTAATTGCAATGTATAAAATTTCAGCTTATCACCTTTAATTGTACCACAGATTGTACTATACCTACAAAAACTGTTCAATCTGGAAGGAAGTGTAGTGTTTTTTCCATTGTTCCCAGTAGGTACGGTATAAAAACGGAACCCCGAGATCAGTACAGTTTTATAATGTGTCTGACTGTACTGTACATCGCGCTAGGAAAATTATTGTGCATAGAAATGTACTCGCACGAAAAATTTCGACAAATTATGAATGCAACTGCAGAATGAAAAGATTTTGTTTTACAGGCAGTTTGCTTTTTAATATAGTGTGTAATGTATCTGTATGAAATGCTATGAAATTGTGTTGGATGGAATTTCTGGTTTGTTTTATGTATTTTTTATATTCAGCGAATATAAGAGACACATTTAGGCTTTCTGTTCGAAATGGATTACTGTGGGAAAGTCCGACTCTTCGGTTCAGTTTACACCGGAAAGCGACGCGACGTGGCGTGAAGTTGCTTGAAGATGCATCTTGTTGTTTAGCCTGACCGGTGACTAAAAAGACCTGTCATAGAGGTACCATAGACACCGCGCGGCAGAGTGAGACGCCGCGAGGTATTTCAGGGTATTTCCGAGTTTTGTCAATGAAAAGTATATCTTTTTGCACAGTAAATAAAGCACTATACTAAACATTTCACGTCGCGTCGCTTTCCGGTGTAAATTGACCTCTATAAAATATACTTAGCATGATAGCAAGTTTGGCAATATATAGGTAGGTGGTTTTTTTTAACGGGAACAAATAGATCTTTTTTGCTAACTTCAATTGAAATTAAACTAAACACAGCACAAAGTTTCTCCCCCTTAGTGCAGTAAGTTACCAGGCTATCATGGAACGGCAGTAACTTCCCCGATCCGGCGAGCTATGAGCTAATACCGCAGGAATTAGTCGTCGCGGGAAGATCTGCAACTTTCCCCAACTTCACCACTCTGCTGCGAACTTGGTCTGTCATACTTCCGTCTCGCTGATAGTTCCATCTTATAAGAATATACTGATAGTTGCTCATTGGTTATGAAGTGTGTATCTTAGGGTCAGTTCAAACCGAGAAGCAACGCGAGGCGGCGCGCACTTTTTATGAGCGTGATACAATGTAGCACTTTATTCACTATGCAAAGGCGGACATTTCATAGACAGAACTCGAAAAATCCTTGCGGCATTGCGTGTTATACCTGTCACTTCATAGTACAAGCATCTTCAAGCACCTTCGCACCGCGTTGCGTCGCTTCACCTCCCTTCCCGGTGTGAAATAATTTGCAAAAATAAATATGTATTACAAAGAAATTTACACAGCAAACAAAAATAAACCAACGTTAAATATGCGATATTTATCCACAAGGTGTATAATTTGATTATCAGTCCAGCCTGTGAAGCCTTCCAACCTTTGGTCCCAAAAATATCACGACCCAAATTCACTTTGACAGGCCCAAATTCATAATAAAAGGTGTTTCTGGCCGCAATTCTGGTAACACGTTATTATAATATACTGGGGTGTAAACGTCAACCGAATATATTGCTTCGGAGTTTCTTTTTTCTCGCACCTTCCGATGTCGGTACGAAGTTTGGGCATGATGAATGTAAGAGAAGTTATTATAGCCTATATTGCTCTCTTGTGGTATGTTATATTATAATTCATATTTTGTTCGATAAGAAGGAATACCTTTTCCGAGTTAAAAAAAAAGCAAAAGTCGTACTGACAAACATTTAGTGCATCAACCTGTCCTGTCAGAATCTTCGGCGACGGATCTTTCAGTCGCATACAACACACCATATCCGCCATAAAAATATAATTTATTCTTAAAAAAATCTGCTGAAAGTCAGTTTCGTTGACTGAGCGACCTCTATCAGTTTGTCATTTTTGTCAAACAAAAGTATTTTCATTTTAAAGTTCTGTTTTTTATAAAATTCCTAAAATCGGAATCCTTTATTGGAAGCGCACACAACAGCTTTTGAAACTACTCTTGGTTGAATCGCCCCAATTTTCGAACCTGTTCGGATAGATACAGTTTAAAGTGACTATTTCCAAATAAAAACGGTTTTGTTACTTCAGCCGATAAATGGAACACGGAAAACCTTTTTGGTAGGAATCTAATCCAAACCAAACACAACTACGCCAAGTGGAGGAGAAATCCGTATTGTTACTAACGCACTGGTCTGTATACGGACTGTATCTTTCTACAGATCGGCGTTCACAGTTATTTTACCTCTGAGGTTTTTTTTTTATATCGAGTGGATTTTTGAGTCGAGCTACCCCAAGCATCCTGGTGTCACAGTTTTTATACCGCCTAACAGCACAGCAAATGGGCCTCTGACATGATTTATATGTAACGACTTCTGTAAAAACAGCGGTTTTTTTTTTCTTGCAGACAATCAGGTGATTCAGACTGCATGGTCTTCATTAAACTGGGGAATACTTTGCGAAGTGATAAATTGACAAATGTCAACTTTGCAGTCCCCCGTGGGAATCAAACCCACACCTCCGAATCGAAGAGCTTTTGGTGTATAATATTGTAATATGCAAAATGCTTTTTTAGGTAGCCTTTAACGATAGCGTGACTGAATAATTGTATCTATGTACTAAAGTTGTATTACATTACATGGAACATGGCTAACTGCCCCGCCAGGTGGAAAGACAGTGTGATTCGGCCCGACGACGCTCCGCCTGTCTACGGGGAAATTTTACGACGTGGCTGTATCTAGTTACATTATTTCGGTTGGACTAACTTATATTGCAAAAAAGATAAATTGTGCTTAATAAACAGTCAATCTTGTTGGAACAAGTGGTGTAGTGGATAGGGCCACTGTCTCCTGTTCCAGGAGTTTGTGTTTCGAAACCCATCACGTACCAATGTCACAACTGCCGCGCTTATAAGTAATCTATGCCAATGTGTTTTACTATGCCGAGCTTACGCACACAAAGGCATTGAACATACTCACAAGTACAGCTAAGCTGCATAAAAGATATAAAAGATAATAACTATTTTAATTACAAATTACATTGAAAAAAGTTTTCTGATACAAAATTGGGGTTCAAACTACTAACAATAAAACATTAATTTGAACTCGTGGACTAACCGAAATGTTGCACACCGGCGCCATCTTTGTAGAGTACGTCCCATTTTATTAAATTTATGGACTGACAAGAAAATCGCTTTTTATGGGCTTAAATGCAAATAAAAAATGAACTGTTGCCCCTCGCTGTTATTAGCTTAGGAGTAAAGCAAACTCCCAGGGAAAGGGTAATTTTATTATACTCGAAAAAAATCGCTTTTGAGGGCCATTATTTAAATAAAAGCTTTTTGTCTTTCCTGAAATTGCGGTTTCGGTAAATACACACTATTTATTTAATCCGAAATATTTCAATATTTTCCTCTCAGAAGGTATCTATATCTAACGTATTTAAGTAAGTTGTTATCCTTTGTTATATATTGGATCAAATAAAATAATAATACAAATTGAATCTGTTTGTGAATTCGAAGATCAACCTTTTTTTTTGGCGGAAGTCCATCATCATGGAAAAATATTGTGCTACTTCGCACAAGTTGACAAGATAGACATGGGATTTAAAGTCATTTTATGAAGCAAGTACTTTCTTACATTACAAGACAAGAGTATACTATTAGTACATTGTTGTCGAGGCATGGAAAACCAGCAATTGACGGACTTCAATAATATGAGTCAGGCAATAGCTATTTCCGCCGAGGCTTACATAGTGCTTTTCTCAAATTAATGCAGGGAAATTCATAAATAAAAAATCTATGGCGTACAGCCTCAGTGCTAGGTCAACACAAATGTTGAAACTAAACGCAAGTGTAGGTACTTAGAAAAAAAAAGTTTTGGCATAAAGTTATGGCGTTTTGGACTTTGCTGGAGAGTTTTGGCATGGAGAAATCGCGTTTTGTACTTTGACGGAGCGCTTTGTTGTTCGAAATTTGAAAAAGACGAGTTCTATGAAAAAAAATAAAAAAGTTTTTTTTTTATTTGAGAAACCGTAAATGTCAAAGTTTGCGTACCTATTGATTCTGCAGAAGGAATAAGACTATTTTCATGCATGTTTGAGAAAATAAAATAACTTATTTTTACTAAAATTATAATTAATAAGAAATGTCCAGGATTTAGGAACATAAATTTAATGTACCTCTTGTTATTTATTATTACCATAAAATAGACTGTTAGTCCTTAAAATTCTCTATTAAATTTATCCATCCTACAGCTACGCCTATAATCTTATTTTAAAATACCTTCATCAGGATTAACTATAAATTTCCTAAAAATGGGAGTCACTGCCCTCGATTCTGGCCGCCACATTCTTAACTAATTTTAAGATAGCGCTGTCACTTTCTTTACTTTGACATAAGAACAGGATAGCAAATAAACACATCTGTTTGACGTTCCTAATTTGACATAAGCTGCTTTAAATAAGAACCGAGCATAGAGCATGTTCCTTATTTTACGTTAAATAAGCAATCTAATGTTAAATTTAAGCAATTTAATGTCAGATTAGGAATGTCAAAGTCATGTGTTTATTTGCTATCCTGTTCTTATGTCAAATATAAGAAAGTGACAGCGCTACTAAGAATTAGAATTAGTAACTGGACGGCGTGAATCGACGCCACTGTCTAGACTAAAACAGTTAAGTTCCCAATTTAATTTGAATTAATTATATGGTAGAGTAGTTTTCTCCAAGTACCAAAGGTTGAAAGGTGTTCTAAGACACTTTATTTTTCATTTGCCTTAGATTTGTCTTTGAATCTAGTCAAGTCAAAGCTAAATTAGTGACCGGGTACAACGATGGTGCGAGCTCACTCAAAAAGGGACAGCGTACCAGAAACTGAAAACGAAACGTTTCGTTCCCTGTCAACAAAACTGAAAAAACGAATGTTCTACAATTTAAATTGAATCCCAAATATTGGTTCGAGTTATATTTATCAGCTAGCGTATGGATTATAACTAAAATTACTTTTATTACTGAGATCTAAGGGCGTTTGTTTACTTATATTATTATACAATCCGTGTCCGTATCCAATCCGATTTGGCCTTCGTAGTAAATTGTATGACTGCTTGTGCGCCCATCCATATACATTTCATATGGATAATTATGTTTTAGATATTATATTGGAGACAGATTAGTGCACAAACGCCGTTAGCGGTTAAAATACTCTGACACTAGGGTCTGTCAAGTCCTTTGTCAACTTAACAACCAACAGTTAGTCGATGTGGAACGCTAAAAAGGCATTGAGGCGTCAAACCCATTTCAAAGAGACAACTTTGTACTGAGTGAATAAATTAAGGGGCAAGGTCAGGCCTAAAACACTTCTCCGATCGAATTACGTTTTCAGCGGGGATTAAAGCGTGTAAATCGAATTAGCATTTACTGGATTATTTAAACATTTTCCACTCAAGAGGCGTTTCAATTCTCACTCATTCCGGAAAATCTAGTAACGTTTATCGTGGAGTCGTTGGAAACGAGTTACACCTATTGTAGGTACTGTAAACAAATATATTAATATAAAAATGAAAAACATAATTAAGTTAATTTGAAACGCTAATTATTCATAGTAAAATAAGTAATAATTATCTATGTTTAATTTTTTATTGAATTATCAACAAGTGACTCAATGAAGCAATAAAATATTAACATTACAAAATTATTACAAAAGGTATTATGGACGTTCCGTCTTTAATAAAATCCTTTATGATACTTATAGAGAGAGAATTTATGTAAAATAATTATGTATTGTAGAACAGCTGTGCAGACTGCATATTGTAGGTAATCTAAAACAATACAATATTTGTGCAATAACAGTGATTTTTAGTTACAGTGTAATTTGTAGCTACATAGTTGAACAAATACGATTAATTATTTATAACATGATACAAAAATTATCACGATTCAAGATACAATCATTTATTGCATTCATGGGTACAAGGTATAAAATCGTCCACATGAACCCTGTTACGGCACAGTAAAGTACCAAGAAAACTAAATTTATATAAGTAACATTTATATTACTTAAATATTACCAACAGAACTTTGATAAAATTTAACTTTTTAATATCATAACATAGATCACTCAGGTGGCTGTATATGTAAAATATATTTAATATTTTTATAAATTATTATTTACTATATTTATTTTTCCTTAATGTGCCAATTTTTCTTAAATTTACCGGGCTGTTGATTTCGTAGTCGCTAAGGGGCTTGACTCAGCTGTTTTTATACTGCTCAAGGACCTCTCGAAAAACGATTGATGTTAAAAAACCGATAATGTTTCTAGAAGCCTACTTTGTATAAAACAAACACTTACTAGAGGCTTTTGAGTTTGACTTTTATTTAAACAACAATTGTTGAAGAATGTGTATTTGAAGTGAAAAATTGGTACTTACTAATATTATATATCTTTTATCGACGTACTTGTCATATTTATTTGACTTTTAATCATGTCCAAATCAGCTCAAATTATTTATCGTAACTGCATCCGCGTGGTCTAGTGGTCTGAGCCATAGGCTCTCGATCCGGAGGCCCTGGGTTCGATTCCCAGGGAGGGAAGTTGATATTTGTTAATTTATCACTTTGTGAGATTTTCCCCAGTTTGGTTAGGACATTGCAGGCTAAATCACCTGATTGTCCGAAAAGAAAAAGGATTCCGTGCTTCGGAGGACACGTTAAGCCGTCGGTCCCGGTCGCTGTCATTGAAAGTGGTCGTTACACAAACCATGTCAGAGGCCTATTAGATGTGCTATTAGGCGGTTTAAAAACTCTGACACCAGGGTTCATCGGGTCGATCGACTTGATACCCATACGACAGAAAAAGATTTATCGTCTTCTATAACTATTGCTAGTACGCCTATCTTTACTAATACCTTGACCCAATCTATATCTATACAAAATCTAAATTCCCAGTACGTTTAATCCCTGAGTGAAGGTGTACTGTCACGTCTTGTCTCTACGTGACAATACTTCAACTGCGTCTTTATCGTCAAGGACACTAGTAAACAAGGCATCAGCGTGTCTATTGCTCTATTTTTACCGAGTATTATGAACCTGCATTTAGGTTGCATGAAAGAAATTGCTATCCTGTTTTTTTTCTTGAATCGAACTTTTTTTTTTATTACTGCTAGTTAACATTTTAGTACAATAAAACCAGAAAGAAAAGCAGCTTTTCATTTACCAAGCCTTTCGTTAACTCATTTATGAATTCTTAAAAACCTCCCTAATTGGTAAAGTTAACATTTTAACAAATTAATCGTCTTTCGATTTCACAGAAAAGAAAAAAAGAACTCTCTCATTTCAGCAAAACTGTTACTATCCAATTTGCGTCGAGAAAAATATATATTTTTTATTACAACTTGGAGACGTAGGCATGTCCTTTCTGCTCAATCTGAGACAGATGACTCGGTATCGTCACCAGAGTAAGAAACTATACAGAGTCAAAGCAGTATTTGATACAACCACACTTTTTCCTATCAGTGGGGTTTGAAGTGACGAACGACTCTAACGTCTCTGACATTTCTGACAAACCCCGTGAACAATAAACGCACATATTGATTCGACTCGGTGGAACGCGAACTAAGAGGCTCATTGGCAACAAAAAATATTAAGTATTATAGCCTAGAATATCGCCCTAAGGTTGCCTGCTTGTTGGTATTCTACAGGCTGTACTTCGATGAGTGTGCTCAAGAACTCCATGACCTTATCCCGCCAGCAGACTGCAGGATACCATTCAAAAATCTTTCATAATGCGCTCGGCAAATGAGTGAAACTCACTACCTGCGTCTTTGTTTCCAAACACATACAACCCCCAAAAATTTCAAAAGTAGAGTGAACAGGCATTTTCTAGAATTGAACAACTCACAACCACGGAGTTGCCACAACAGCCCATGTGTATTTCTGTAATAGTGTTCCATCACAGCACGAATTTTATATCTGTAAGGTTCTATCTCTTGTGGGGCTGTCTAGGACTTACTGCAACTGACTTGAGTCTGGATTTGACGTGGAGTATAAGACTGAATCATGATGTATTGTGCCGTATATCTATTCTGAATGGTCTTGAAGAAAATGATAAATATGTCTCGAGTTGAGCCCGTATAAGTATTATACGGGCTTGTGTAGGAGGCTACAGCAAAAGGTTCTTTGTATCGGGGTGCCATAGACATGCAATGGAACGTATAGAAAAAAAAAAACTTGTTTTATTTAAAAAATCAATAATTCTGTATTTCAGGCAAGGCAATATTATGTTTTGAGTGATTAACCGATACGAATTATTATATACGAAATATTATATACCATGAGACAATCAGGTGTGCTTGATTTCCGCCACAGTATTACATAAAAAAACCGACATATCACACAAAAGAAGAAGAACTGTCTACGCCGTAGACTCTATGCCTTAAAGTTCAAGTTCACTGCTCCTCCCTTTACTAATTAAATAATGATTTATTGATTCAAACCAATCCGAGGACCATTTTTCAAGCTGAGCTGTCTTCGATTGATCCATCAGAAAGTTTTTAGCCGACGGAATCTTAACGACAATCCGCTTAATCAATAAAATCGTCGTTAAGAGGGATTCTTTAGAAGCACTAGCGCATCTATATAAAAAAAAACATTTAATTTTATAAAAAATCTGTTTAGTAATTCACTAAAATTATAGATATTTTTATAACAACTTGCCAGTGCCACTGTAAAACATGTAAATATTTTACAGTGGCACTGGCAATTTGGTTTCTATTTCTACCAAAAATTTCGCACAGGAGGGATTCGAATATTAGGTTAAAATTAATAATATTGTTCCATTGTGGTTTTATAATCATAACAAATATCACTGGAACTTCATTTGTTCCTTTATTATTTTTTTAAACTTACCCTTTTTATTTAGGTGCTAGTTTGCGGGATGAACCCTCAATCTTCGCGAAATCGAACAAAAACCAGCGCCAGTCAACTGCCGATGCTCAACTAAATACTTAAACTGGAGTTTTTTTTTCTACTTTATGAAATCGTTTGAAAGTTTAAAGTAGGTACCTATCATTGTCCATGCTGGACTGGGAGTGATAGAAAAACATAGAATGTGCCAGCTGCATCTCCTCCTGGGCATGCTGTAAAAACCAGCTAAGGGATTCGAGGGTTTCAGTGTATTGCAATTTAGGCGTTGAGCTGACAACCTGTCACTATAGCAATATACAATAATCATCTGCAATATCCATCAAAACTTGTCAGACGTGGCGGAATGACCTTTCGGTCGTTTTCGCTCTGCCTACCCCATTAGGGATAAGTGCGTGATTTTATATATGTATGTATCATTTTACCACAGGATTAGTGGCAATATAGATCGAGTTATAAAGGTAATTGTTTTTATTTTAAAACCATATTTACCAACAAGCAAACTTCATGTGAACTCATTCTCATCCATCATGGAACAAAAAGAAAAGTTGAGTCCCTGTCATGATGGGCCGCGTTCTATTTGTTGCTTGCTGTGCTAGACTCGAGGCAAATTATTTCGACCATATAATATTATCAAGATTCATGAATACTAAAGTAAAAAGAGCAATTTTGCGTTACATTTTGGTTTCTTCTTTCAACACACTCAAGTATTTTATGCCAAACCCTTCGAGCAATCACCCTCGTTTTTGTCTTTTCACATCGTCTAAAAACTTATTACGTCATCCGACGACCCTTCAGATAGAAATCCTCCGACATTCGTAAAAAAATCACCGAAATTGAGAAGAGAGCTCTGCCAAATATTTGTCCCCGACTACCAAACACCCCCTAAAACTGCGATATCATCTTTTTGTATCGCTTCCATCGCTGTTTTTTGCCCGGGCTCTTCTCAAGTGCTCCCTAGAGGAGAATCTTTGAATAAAGAATGGCGGTATAATATTGCGAGATTATCGTAAAAAAAGACATGAATGGACGGCAGACATTCAACAAAAGGGTTTTTATTTAATCAGCAAAATTTGGGCACAATACAACGAGATTTGAATGCGTATTAAGGGTCAGTGTAACCCCCGGTCAATACGACCCTTCTTCAAGTGAGACTTTTAAATAGACGTTCCAAAATCCATTTATTATTCCGAAAGGTGCGTACAGGGTGTAAAGAAAAGAGAAGTAATTTCCCGAGGCAAATGAAATCTTCAAGTATCAATTAAACATTAGCATACTTTTTGTTGGTGGATTTCCTTTACTTCCGTATGTGTCTTAGAAAAGGGTTTAAAATTTCAACTTTTACACTTTACATTACATTGCAGAAAATATACCGAAAAAGGCAAGGCATATTTTAGTTTTTGTATGCAACGTGTTACAAAAATGGTATTATGCATCCTGAAGCATGTAAATCTGCCCATGAAACTGGATAACTTTTTCCAAGGTCGAAATACGAAAAAAACAGTTTTGACCTCCTTATAAAATGCATCAGCTGATTTCAATTTCAATTTCAATTTATTCATAAATTTGTAACATAACAGTAATAACCAAATCGTTACAAACACAGTCATTAATATTAACTTATAATAATTTGCATTTATAAACATAAATGTACCTATACAAACTTGATAGCGCATTTAGTATGGGAAGCCAACATTATTTTTTCATAAATCGATCTATGTTCCTTAGGAAAAGTCGTTCACTTTCATGGGTAGTTTTGAATTTTTTTGTTATGGTGCACATACCAATAATGTTATTTTGATAGCTGTTTTTAGTGTCTAATGCAACATAATTACGGTCATTCGCCCCTTTGTTACATCCTTTATAAAGGCAGACAGGCGTTATAATACGTTAAGTTACAATTATATGGGTTATATGGGTTCCGAGTTGAGGGATTTTAAAGGGTTTTGACGAAGGTGTAAACGGAAGTAACCCTTAACTTAACATTCGTTCCATTATATAACTGTAATAAAGTAATTTCTCAAGGATACTTCAGGAGCTAAAATCCATCTCAGAAACAGAATCTGTTTTTCTTACACATTATTGTTTCTCTTAAATGAAAAAAAAATATATCTTTAAGTATGCTCCATTGTTCTATTTAGCCATTGTTATTTTAGTAGGTAAGGCTCCGTAAAGCACAGAAATCATGAGTCCGTAGAATTTTTCTTCACAGTCTATAATATTATACTGAGTTTCAATTATCCCTCCAACCGTTAAAGTGTGAAAAAGGTACAAGAATACACGTATTTTCGCATTTATAGTTTTAATAGGATTTCTCCGCGATTGCCTAACTCCCAATCTGAGGCTCAGCACAGACACTGAAATCATTGAAATATTGAGTTTCTATGCGCATATTCCTATACTTATCTCTGCAAATCGATTGCATAAATACATTAATCGCTCTTTAAACTTCACTCCCTCTTAAATGACATACATTTAACTTGGCTTTTTCACGGTAAAATGTAGAATATGCGTTATATTTCATGTCATATTAATACTAAATTCAATCCAAACCTGTTTAGCAGTTTAAGTGTGAATAAATAAGGTACAAACTTACACCGAAGTTTTCGTATCTATAAGTAAATATTAGTTGGATAGGATTGCTTCAAAAACGAACTGCCAAGCTCCCAATCTGAGCTTTACCTCAAACACTAGGATTGAGTTTCCAGCTGCGCCTATTCCGTTTCGCTGCAAAACGACTGCATAAATACATTCACCAAGCCGGTTCACGAGCGATTGCCTTTCGGATTTTTTAAAAACTGGATTTCTTCAATATCCAACGTTGATTTCCAACTGGGGCAGTTTTACTTTTACGCCTTTAATGTCCATGACTACTTTGAATCCCAACATGTGATAGACACTTATTTTGAACGGGATTATAACCACGATTATAATTTATTGTTACCTCGATATTTCGGAATTGTTTCAAACTTCATGGTTCCGAGTAGACTCTACTCAGTCTTAGTCTACGCGTGAGCATGGAGTTTGAAACAACTCCGAAATATCGAGGTAACAATATTTTATAATCGTGGTTATAAATCGTTCAAAATAATAATCTAATTATAATGAACAACCGCGAAAATTTTTGTGACGGAAAATTTCGGAAATGGAGTTTCTGGAATTTTTCAAACTGTTTCACTCTTTTTCAAATTTGGAACTCAAATATGAAGCAATTTCGGCCGGTCGGTTTGATTTGACTTTGAAACAAACTTGATACTTACCGATTGCTCTTTACTGCCAGCGTTTGAAGGTTTTATTTTAAATTTGTTTTAAACTATTATTTATTAGATCAAGATGTATGCTTTTTATTAAGAAAACTGTACGAGTATTGTAGTTTTTTTCTTTTTATTGTTGTCACGAAAAGACGAATGTGATACCTGAAGAAGGTGGAAAATGCATATTTTTTTTTTTTATTGAAAAAGTAAAGGAATGGAAAAGTAGAGTCATTGCCACGGGTAGAAGAATCAATTCCTCTCGGACTATAGCCGCCCTCGCTGCGCTCGGGCGTCTAACTACCTCGGGAATTGATTCTCTTCCACCCTAGTCTATGAATCTACTATACATGTTTTACAGTGGCACTGGCAAGTTGTTATAAAAATATCTAGGTATATTTTAGTGAATTTCTAAACAGAATTTTTTTAAAATTCAATGTTTTTTTTTATATAGATGCGCTAGTGCTTCGAAAGAATCCCTCTTAACGACGATTTTATTGATTAAGCGGATTGTCGTTGAGATTCCGTCGGCTAAAAACTTCTGATGGATCAATCGAAGACAGCTCAGCTTGAAAATGGTCCTCGGATTGGTTTGAATCAATAAATCATTCTTTTATTAGTAAAGGGAGGACTAGTGAACTTGAACTTTAAGGCATAGAGTCTACGCCGTAGACAGTTCATCTTCTTTTGTGTGATATGTCGTTTTTTTTATGTAATACTGTGGCGGCAATCAAGCATACCTGATTGACTTATGGTATACCTATAAGCGCAAAAACATAACCATAACACCTAATACTATTCCATTAATTTTAGTGGAATAGCAGAGTGCGTTGCAAACCGTAATACCTAAGGTGGATTGTTTTATAAACTATGCCAATATTACGCTTTATTCAAACCGGAACACAGAAACAAACACGGCTTGCCGGCATAAATAGGCTGTAAAAAATTATGGCAAAGTAGAAAAAATATTCTACTGAAAACCCACACAACAAGAAGGTAAGATATGAATGAGAATAGATGACAACATGCTGCTCTGGTATTGTTTGTAGAACGATCATAATTAACGAAGACAGGAACTGAAGACCAATATTGTCCTCCGAATCACGGAAATCTATTACTTTTTAGATAATCTTGTGGGAAACAAACCAATTATCTTAGCATCGAGAGCCGAAACTCTCAGACAATAATTCGTATAGAAAATAATTCGTATCGGTTAATCACTCAAAACATAATATTTCCTTGCCTGAAATAAAGAATTATTTATTTTTTTAATAAAACTAGCTTTATTTTTTTTCTATACGTTCCATTGCATGTCTAATGGCACCGCGATACAAAGAACCTTTTGTTGTAGCCTCCTACACAAGCCCGTGTAATACTTATACGGGCTCAACTCGAGACATATTTATCATTTTCTTCAAGACCATTCAGAATAGATATACGGCACAATACATCATGATTCAGTCTTATACTCCACGTCAAATCCAGACTCAAGTCAGTTGCAGTAAGTCCTAGACAGCCCCACAAGAGATAGAACCTTACAGATATAAATTCGTGCTGTGATGGAACACTACTACAGAAATACACATGGCTGTTGTGGCAACTCCGTGGTTGTGAGTTGTTCAATTCTAGAAAATGCCTGTTCACTCTACTTTTGAAATTTTTGGGGGTTGTATGTGTTTGGAAACAAAGACGCAGGTAGTGAGTTTCACTCATTTGCCGAGCGCATTATGAAAGATTTTTGAATGGTATCCTGCAGTCTGCTGGCGGGATAAGGTCATGGAGTTCTTGAGCACACTCATCGAAGTACAGCCTGTAGAATACCAACAAGCAGGCAACCTTAGGGCGATATTCTAGGCTATAATACTTAATATTTTTTGTTGCCAATGAGCCTCTTAGTTCGCGTTCCACCGAGTCGAATCAATATGTGCGTTTATTGTTCACTGGGTTTGTCAGAAATGTCAGAGACGTTAGAGTCGTTCGTCACTTCAAACCCCACTGATAGGAAAAAGTGTGGTTGTATCAAATACTGCTTTGACTCTGTATAGTTTCTTACTCTGGTGACGATACCGAGTCATCTGTCTCAGATTGAGCAGAAAGGACATGCCCACGTCTCCAAGTTGTAATAAAAAAATATATTTTTCTCGACGCAAATTGGATAGTAACAGTTTTGCTGAAATGAGAGAGTTCTTTTTTCTTTTCTGTGAAATCGAAAGACGATTAATTTGTTAAAAATGTTAACTTTACCAATTAGGGAGGTTTTTAAGAATTCATAAATGAGTTAACGAAAGGCTTGGTAAATGAAAAGCTGCTTTTCTTTCTGGTTTTATTTTACTAAAATGTTAACTAGCAGTAATAAAAAAAAGTTGGATTCAAGAAAAAAAAAACAGGATAGCAATTTCTTTCATGCAACCTAAATGCAGGTACATAATAACTCGGTAAAAATAGAGCAATAGACACGCTGATGCCTTGTTTACTAGTGTCCTTGACGATAAAGACGCAGTTGAAGTATTGTCACGTAGAGACAAGTCGTGCCAGTACACCTTCACTCAGGGATTAAACGTACTGGGAATTTAGATTTTGTAAAGATATAGATTGGGTCAAGGTATTAGTAAAGATAGGCGTGCTAGCAATAGTTATAGAAGACGATTAATCTTTTTCTGTCGTATGGGTATCAAGTCGATCGACCAGATTGAACCCTGGTTTCAGAGTTTTTAAACCGCCTAATAGCACAGCTAATAGGCCTCTGACATGGTTTGTGCAACGACCACTATCAATGACAGCGACCGGGACCGACGGCTTAACGTGGCCTCCGAAAGCACGGAATCCTTTTTCTTTTCGGACAATCAAGTGATTCAGCCTGCAATGTCCTAACCAAACTGGGGAAAATCTCACAAAGTGATAAATTAACAAATTTCAACTTTGTGTTCCCTCCCTGGGAATCAAACCCAGGGCCTCCGGATCGAGAGCCTATGGCTCAGACCACTAGACCACGGATGCAGTTACGACTTGATTAAAAGTCAAATAAATATGACAAGTACGTCGATAAAAAGATATATAATATTAGTAAGTACCAATTTTTCACTTCAAAATACACATTCCCTCAACAATTGTTGTTTAAATAAAAGTCAAACTCAAAAGCCTCTAGTAAGTGTTTGTTTTATACAAAGTAGGCTTCTAGAAACATTATCGGTTTTTTAACATCAATCGTTTTTCGAGAGGTCCTTGAGCAGTATTAAAACAAGCTGAGTCAAGCCCCTTAGCGACTACGAAATCAACAGCCCGGTAAATTTAAGAAAAATTGGCACGTTAAGAAAAATTAAATATAGTAAATAATAGTTATAAAATATTAAATATATTTTACCATATACAGCACCTATTTTATAAATGTTCTGTTGAATAATATTTAAGTAATATAAATGTTACTTATATAAGTGTTTAATTAAATCATACATAATATTACTTATTTTACTATGAATAATTAGCGTTTCAAATTAACTTAATTATGTTTTTCATTTTTATATTAATATATTTGTTTACAGTACCTACAATAGGTGTAACTCGTTTCCAACGACTCCACGATAAACATTACTAGATTTTCCGGAATGAGTGAGAATTGAAACGCCTCTTGAGTGGAAAATGTTTAAATAATCCAGTAAATGCTAATTCGATTTACACGCTTTAATCCCCGCTGAAAACGTAATTCGATCGGAGAAGTGTTTTAAGGCCTGACCTTGCCCCTTAATTTATTCACTCTGTACAAAGTTGTCTCTTTGAAATGGGTTTGACGCCTCAATGCTTTTTAGCGTTCCACATCGACTAACTGTTGGTTGTTAAGTTGACAAAGGACTTGACAGAACCCTAGTGTCAGAGTATTTTAACCGCTAACGGCGTTTGTGCACTAATCTGTCTCCAATATAATATCTAAAACAAACTATCCATATGAAATGTATATGGATGGGCGCAAAAGCAGTCGTACAATTTACTACGAAGGCCAAATCGGATTGGATACGGACACGGATTGGATATAATAATATAGTAAACAAACGCCCTTAGATCTCCGTAATAAAAGTATTTTAGTTATAATCCATACGCTAGCTGATAAATATAACTCGAACCATATTTGGGATTCAATTTAAATTGCAGAACATTTGTCTCGTAGGCCGTATTTATAAACATCTCTCAAGTGTGACAGCGAGTTTGAGTTCGTATCAGAAATGTCATTTCAGTACAAAATGACCTGTCAAATCCATACTTAATATTGATCTCAATCTTGAGATCGCTTTATAAATACGAACCGTAGAATTTTAAACACGTAATGCAACTGGTGGTGGTCATAACATGCCAAAGAACAAAAAGGCGCCGTCTATCGAAGAACATTATCATTTTCATTTATTATAGATTTTTTGCAGTCACCGTGCTATATTTTTTCTAAATATTATTCCAAAGACGCGGGTCAAATCCTGTCGGCGAATGAAATTTTTGATTTGTTTTCTAATTTTATTATTATTTTCGTTTGGTTGATGTGTAGGAATGCTAATACCGGGTGTAAGATACAGCGTACCGGGAAAAAAAAATAAAAACACAGATTTCGTGCCTCACACGACTATAGAACACATTGGAAATGAATTCTACAGAATTCGAAAAAATATTGTCGAGATATTCTTTTTTTTTTTAAGTTTAGGCTACAGGGACGAGCTAAACGAGCCATGGAGCGAAGTGTATTAGACTTGAACTAACGGACAAAGTCCGCAACGTCATAATTCGCTCCAAAACCGGAATAGCTGATGTAACCCGTGCAGCGGCGACACTGAAGTGGGACTGGGGCAGGTCTCGTCCGTCGTATGCCAGATGTATTATGGGCCAAGATTACTACCGAGTGGATGCCCAGAAGAGACAAAAGGCGGCGTGGCCGGCCCAGACGGCGGTGGAAAGATGAGCTCGATGCCTTCCTCAAGAAATGGCCGGATGAAGCACAGGATAGAGAGTCGTGGAGAGACAGGAGGGAGGCCTTTGCCCAGCAGGGACACTTACGGCTCAACGAGATAAGATAAGAAGATAAGGCTACAGGGCAAACCCTTGACACGATCGTCTTTGTTTTAGGCTCAAAATGTAGCTGGCAAAATTGTCCTAGAGGAGATTTTCTCTTCGTTTCCAAAATATCGAGCGCCAAAATCAAAAAATTTTTAAATAAATAGTTTTTTTTTTTCACTAATTCGGCTATAACTTTTTTCATTTTTTATTTTCTAGAATATTCTTTTTTGTTTCTTACGGCTCTTGTAAATACGCGTCCTTTGAGTTTTTCCTTGAATATCATCTTCACAACTCTCCGAGATATAAAGGTAATTGTTTTTATTTTAAAACCATATTTACCAACAAGCAAACTTCATGTGAACTCATTCTCATCCATCATGGAACAAAAAGAAAAATTGAGTCCCTGTCATGATGGGCCCGCGTTCTATTTGTTTGCTTGCTGTGCTAGACTCGAGGCAAATTATTTCGACCATATAATATTATCAAGATTCATGAATACTAAAGTAAAAAGAGCAATTTTGCGTTACATTTTGGTTTCTTCTCTTTCAACACACTCAAGTATTTTATTGCCAAACCCTTCGAGCAATCACCCTCGTTTTTGTCTTTTCACATCGTCTAAAAACTTATTACGTCATCCGACGACCCTTCAGATAGAAATCCTCCGACATTCGTAAAAAATTCACCGAAATTGAGAAGAGAGCTCTGCCAAATATTTGTCCCCGACTACCAAACACCCCCTAAAACTGCGATATCATCTTTTTGTATCGCTTCCATCGCTGTTTTTTGCCCGGGCTCTTCTCAAGTGCTCCCTAGAGGAGAATCTTTGAATAAAGAATGGCGGTATAATATTGCGAGATTATCGTAAAAAAAGACATGAATGGACGGCAGACATTCAACAAAAGGGTTTTTATTTAATCAGCAAAATTTGGGCACAATACAACGAGATTTTGAATGCGTATTAAGGGTCAGTGTAACCCCCGGTCAATACGACCCTTCTTCAAGTGAGACTTTTAAATAGACGTTCCAAAATCCATTTATTATTCCGAAATTGCTTCATATTTGAGTTCCAAATTTGAAAAAGAGTGAAACAGTTTGAAAAATTCCAGAAACTCCATTCCGAAATTTTCCGTCACAAAAATTTTCGCGGTTGTTCATTATAATTAGATTATTATTTTGAACGAGATTATAACCACGATTATAAAATATTGTTACCATCGATATTTCGGAGTTGTTTCAAACTCCATGCTCACGCGTAGACTAAGACTGAGAGAGTCTACTCGGAACCATGAAGTTTGAAACAATTCCGAAATATCGAGGTAACAATAAATTATAATCGTGGTTATAATCCCGTTCAAAATAAGTGTCTATCACATGTTGGGATTCAAAGTAGTCATGGACATTAAAGGCGTAAAAGTAAAACTGCCCCAGTTGGAAATCAACGTTGGATATTGAAGAAATCCAGTTTTTAAAAAATCCGAAAGGCAATCGCTCGTGAACCGGCTTGGTGAATGTATTATGCAGTCGTTTTTGCAGCGAAACGGAATAGGCGCAGTCTGGAAACTCAATCCTAGTGTTTGAGGTAAAGCTCAGATTGGGAGCTTGGCAGTTCGTTTTTGAAGCAATCCTATCCAACTAATATTACTTATAGATACGAAAACTTCGGTGTAATTTGTACCTTATTTATTCACACTTAAACTGCTAAACAGGTTTGGATTGAATTTAGTATTAATATGACATGAAATATAACGCATATTCTACATTTTACCGTGAAAAAGGTACAAGAGATGACACGTATTTTCGCATTGAGTAGTTTTAAATAGGATTTCTCCGCGATT